>JACXGJ010009215.1:0-24829 GCA_016801105.1 Esox niger
GTTTCTTCCTGGTGGCACAGACGCAGTTTTTCCCATTTCTACACTAACATAATCCTTACCTGACATTTGCGTCTGAAGCCGAGCCTCTAACTCTGCTATCTTTAACTGAAGACGACAGTTCTCCCTCGTGAAGTAGCTACAACAAGTGCAGTGAAAAGGCATAATAATGGTACTTAGCTTCGGGTAGGTAACAGCAAGCGGCGTACAGCACGTCAAAACTCCCACAATGCAGCAGTGAGCAATCATTCAGTCCTGCCCTGAGATGCCCCTCCCCCCAGATCTGGACCCCCTAATTTAAATAAGATTATTATTTAGCTGACACTATTATCCAGAGTGACATTTCAGTCACGTCAAGACCCAGTATTAGTCAGGACATCTTTACACAACGAAGTAGCTATCAGTCGATGCCAGAAAGAGTGTCTTCTCTCTGTCCCTTTCACATTCCTTGAAAACATTTTACATTCAACAGACGCTCATACGTTTTGATCTCTGACAGCTGTGTCTGTGTAGTTCTCCTGACGAGACGTGACCTCTGTCCGTAATGTTCACTCCCCCAGGTGGTCTCCTGGAAGAGTAAACTTCCTCTGCAGACCATCATGAGGCTTCTGCAAGTCCTCGTACCTCAGGTGGAGAAGATCTGCATAGACAAGTAAGAGAACCACCCTGATGGCGTGTGTGTGTGTGTGTGTGTGTGTGTGTGTGTGTGTGTGTGTGTGTGTGTGAGCGTGGTGTAACCGATGTGTTTGATCAGGTGATGGTGTGTATTTAATGTTCTCCAGGGGTTTGACCGATGAGTCTGAGATCCTGAGGTTCTTGCAGCATGGCACTCTGGTGGGTCTTCTGCCCGTCCCACACCCCATCCTGATCAGGAAGTACCAGGCCAACGCCGGCACCGCCATGTGGTTCCGCACATACTTGTGGGGCGTCATCTACCTACGGTAAGCAGCATGGGCCAAATGTACATACCCACACTGGTGACAATGAACACAGTGGAAAATACACCAGTCCATGTGCCACAGTGATCGAGACACCAGGAAGTGTGAACCTGCTGAAACACTTGGTGTCGTTCATGGGTGGTTGTCATGGTCACTGGCATCATTCAGATCTTTACTGACCGTGTCCCCTCTGTTACAGCAACGTGGATCCTCCGATCTGGTACGACACCGACGTCAGACTGTTTGAGATCCAGAGGGTTTAACTGGGGGAGTCCAAAAAGACACCATGTCCCCTATCTAGCACACTACTTTTGATCAGGTCTCCAGCCAAATGTAGTGCACTATATAGGTTACAGGGAGCCATTTGGTATGTCTAAGGTTGTCTGGATGGGTCCCGCTTCGACCAAAACCTTTGTCCTGCAAACTGCCATCTTCAAACGTGAACAGACTTGTGGACGGGGAAGAGGAGAACAAGGAACAGAACTGACGAGTATTAAAGGAGACCTGGTGTGGATGTATGAACTGTGACAGAGATTTCTTGTTTCTTGTCTAGGACACCACGTAATAAAGCATGGTCAATGTACCATCGTACTATGAACTGTCTGCCTCTACAACTGCCAAAATATCTGCCCTCTCTGCCCTCTATTCTCTTATGTAAAGTGCATTGTGTGCTTCTGAGGGGGCAGATTTCTTCACTTCTACCTAGATGGATCACTTTTGCCAAACTTAACATGCTCATGTCACTGAAACTAGAGGTATCATTTCTGCTCTTTTTCATTTGTCTTAAATTACTGTATTGCGCTTTTCTTACAGTATTTCTTTAAATGTTTTTTCTGTGGCTTGTTTAATGCCTTTGTTGATGTAAAGCTCCTTTTCATTTGGAAGAATGTGAAATAGAGACCGATAAAATCATAGACTGAAGGATGCAGTTTAATTAAAAGGGTGGAGAAAGGGTGAAGGGGAATTGAGTGAACTGACTGTATGAGGCAGTAGTTTATGCTGTGCTTGTGATACTCTATTCTGTAATGGTTGTATTTTGTGATTTCCTCACGTCAATATTTTGTTTAAAGACCGGAGAAAGTAGACAAAAAGAATGTTAACTGTCAGGTAAATGAGGTGTGTGTGTGTATATATGCATTTATTTTCTTTATGTAATAAACAATTTATTACATCAATTATAAGTGCATATTTAATGCCCAAACAAAAACTGCACATACCCATGTTTGTAGTGCTTGTATATTTAGCTAGTCATTAGTCAGTCCCCATTTTACCAAGGATGTTGGATCTCATTCTGGTTCTTATGTCCCAAGGGAATGGTGGAGGACAGGACTCAAGTGGAACAAAGTGAGAATAGTATGGGACTTCAGGGAATGTCTCCTCCCCCACAACCAAACAGCTTTGTTCTTTTGTATTTTTACTAAGTATGATGAGAATTTCCCCATTTAGAGCAATTTAAGTAAAATGCCTTGCTCACTGACTTTTTTACAATGCCTGTTCAGGGATTTGATCAAGCAGCCATTTGGTTGCTGGTCAGAAATTGTAACCAGTAGGCTTCTTTTCATCCCAGAGGCATCTGACATTCCCATCCAGACAATTTAAAAACAAGGTGGGGACAAAGGCTGTGAGGCTTCAAGAAATTGAGATTCTCTCCCAGACTCTAACATCTCCCCAATCAGGCCGTGATGAGTAGCTCCATCAGGGCTCCCACGGAGTGCATCCGGTAGAAGACCCCCAGGGGTTGCCCCAGGTTGACCAGGACAAACCAGGCTGAGAAGCCAAAGAACTCCTTCCCTAGTCCGTTCTCAAACTGAGGGTGGGCTCCAAACGCTGGGATGATCCACAGCTGAGGAGAACAGAGATGGAAAACAAGGCGGTTTACGACCCAGTGAAATAACACGCTGGGAATACTAGCGTGCTCCCAGGTCTGAATACTAGCCTGCTCCCAGGTCTGTGCGTTTTCCTGCATAACCATCAGCTGATCTGGAACCAGGCTAAGTAAACCCTGCTACATAATAAGCCCAGACATCACCGTATTACTCACCATTATATTGGCGAAAATGAGGAAGGCACAGATCTCCTGTGTGGCTGTTTTGTACCAAGTAGTTGGCCCCTCCCCTGCGAGGTCATCGGGGGGTGCTGACGTTGCCTTTCCTCTGTCCAGAAGACACATCCCTCCAGCTTCTTGTATTTCTCTCATTTTGTCCGTGTCCTTCCTCACCTGCTTTTAGGCACGAGACACATTAATATCCCTGAAGGGGAATAATTCAGAAATAATACATTCAGAGTAAACACACGGATGCTCCCCTTTCTTTTTTCCTTGGCCATGCTTGGGTGCCGGTGAAGTCCCTGGATGATGAAGACGTTCTGCAGCAGCAGCTCGATCAAGCTGAGGACAGAGTAGGAAAGGTCCAGGTTTCCCATGTACCCGCTAGGCCCCACGGCCAGAGCCGCCACCAGGGAGAAGTAGGACAGGGTGAGCTTGCCCAGACCTGCTCCAACCAGAAGACTAACGTCCAGGCTGCGAGTGGGATTGTGTCCTGTCTCCTTTGCCCGTCTCTCCAGCTTGTGGATCAACATGCCCGCCAGGGAGCAGAGCGACATGACGGGCATCACAATGAGATGGTAGCTGTAGAACAGCAGGAATGCCGTGGGCCGCTGCTGCAGGTGGTTGACCCAGAACTGGTACAGAATGAAGACAACCACTCCGGCAATGAGGACCAGGGCCCCGAACAGCGGCCCGAACAGGATCCCACCCTGCCAGACGATGCGCAGGGTGAGTTTCTGGGCATGATGTGGCACTGCTCCAGGGTCCATCCGCCTGCCCACGTTCTTCCACATGACGTAGAGCATGCAGCCGGCCATCAGGTAGTACTCCATGTTAAAGGGATACAGGACCTCGTACCCCTTCCGGAAGATCAGGCACATTGTGTCCGCGCTACACTCGCACAGCGTCCCGTTGGTGAGCCCGGCTGAAATCGGACGAGTTCACAAAGTGTTTGGATGTAAAATGGGCATTTTCTTCATGGTGTTCATTCAGTAGAGCAAGAAGGATGACGAAACAACAGCATGTCAGAGAAACAACCGAATGTCACAGACAAAAGAAACCCTGCTGTAGCTTATCACTCACCAAGGGTTAATCCTGAAGACACATAGTCATTTTATCAAACACTCCATTATTCAGCTCTGCCCCAGTCTGTAATTAACATCTTTAGCATTGTCAAAATTCCTGAATGGAAACGGTTCTAGTGAAATTTTTCCTATAGCCACCATACAGTACACAGCTTCTGGTCTGTGGCAGTGATGTCATCGAGGTGAGCGTGAACTAACCTCAACAAGCATTTTGAAGATACGCTGCTTCACCTAGCTGACACATCTTTATCACAATCATATTTGTAATTTTGGAAAATGCAGTGGTCATAAGAAAGATGGAACATGGGAGAGGAGGCTTGAGGCTCCATCCCCCGAGAAAAAATCTGCCTGCTTGTATTCAGTCAGATATTATCAGTTGCGGAGTAACGGATTACAAGTAAGTACAAAAATACTGTAACTGTAATCCGTTATGTTACCAACATAAATATTGTAGTCAGATTACAGATACTTTTGAAAACATTTATGATTACTTCAAGTGAAAAAGTATAGGTGCGCAAAATTATTATGACACGTTGTATGTTTGAGTATGAGTATTTAATGTTATAAAAACATAATTATTTGAACCAAAATATGAATTGTGCGCCTCAGTGTGATCATCATGCCCGCAAAGGTGGCACACAACCAGTTTAGTGACAGAGGAAGCGCTCGATAACATTTCTCCGGTTTTGATTGGTTGGATGGATGGTAAAAACAGAGTATATCTTTGATAATATTAATATTAGTCATATAAAATGTTTTTTAATTAACTATTCAATGCATAATTCTCAGTGTTTTAGAGTAGTTTTCCGCTCACAGTGGAACTTTGTGATAGAGGTATGAACTGTTTCCATTCATGAATTTCTACAATGCTAATAACGCTAATTATAGACTGGGACAGAGCTGAATAATGGATTGTTTAAAAAAGATTGCTCTGTGTGTCTTCAGGAATATCGTTTGGTAAGTAAACTTAGAGAAAAAAAAAAATTTTGGACAAATGATCCCTTTAAGGTCATCTAGGACTAAGAGCAGTGTTCACGTTTCACTTTGACATGATCTCTTTTTTCTATATACCTGATTCTACAGTGGAGAGGAAAGGAAAAGATAAAGGTGCAGTGGTATCTTGATTTTTTCCGGAGCGGTATTTACTTGATTCTGGGGTCTCTACAGTGGAGATACTATATACCTGATTCTGGTGTCCCTACAGTCGAGATACTATATACCTGATTCTGGTGTCTCTACAGTGGAGATACTATATATCTGATTCTGGTGTCTCTACAGTGGAGATACTATTTACCTGATTCTGGTATCTCTACAGTGGAGATACTATATACCTGATTCTGGTGTCTCTACAGTGGAGATACTATATATCTGATTCTGGTGTCCATATAGTGGAGATACTATATACCTGATTCTGGTGTCTCTACAGTCGAGATACTATATACCTGATTCTGTTGCCTCTACAGTGTCAGACGAGATGCTGAGGTTCTGGTTTTCTTGCTTCTCCATTTCTATTTCTAGATGAATGGAGTCTTCTGTTACTGCGTTCAGCCAAAGTAGTAGATCAGCACTGAGAATGACCATCAGGCCAGACCTAATGGAGTATGAACACGCACACAGACAGATAGTTTTTTTTATACTTGTGGGGAAGAAAATGATTTCCCTATTTTTCCTATAACCTTACCATAAACTTACACACTTACCTTAACCTAACCCTAACCTCAACCTAAAAAATCTAAACATAATGCATAAACATAACCTGACCCAAACGCTTAAACCAAACCTGTCTCTAATGCCTAAACCTAACCTTCTATGCCTAAACCCTAAAACGAACTCGTATGCTAGAAATAGCCTTGTGATTTCTAAACCAGGATCACACAGACACAAAATTATGCTCAGTCAAGCATTAACAGTCAACAAGAATCAATCAGAAATAAATAACTACAATAACTATTCCAGTCCCATTGTGTTTCCTGATTGCTATGAAAGCCCTTATTTTTCCCTGTTAAAAATGGAAATGCAATAGTCTTCAGATGAAAAGTGGATAAATGTGTTTAATTCATTTATATTAAGTGGCCTTCACCTGGTGATGATCTTGTGCTTGTGAATGCAGTCTTTGGAGTGGGCCCACAGCAAATATGTCTGCAGGAGACAAGAATCAAAATATTCCCTTCATTACATGATCTTAAGTTTGAGACAACTTCAAAACACAAAACAGATGCAATCACCGTGTGACTAGCTATTTGAAATGTAAGTCAAATCAATAATACATGCAGTCGTATAATGAATTGAGATCTTTACAAAATCAATAAATCAATCAGAGACAAATAAGGTTGTTGTGTAAATAAAAGCCAAGGATCAATGACTACCTGAAGCCCCAGAAACCCAGCCTCAACGAAGGGGGCGAAGACGTTAACAGCCGGCTGAAAATCCTTCATTATGAAATAGTAGCCTATCTTGATAAGATGCAGCAGCAGACTGAAGGCAGCAAACAGCATCAGGACCACTGACAGGAGAGGGAGACAGAGGAGAACCAAGGAACAGCATCAGGACCACTGACAGGAGAGGGAGACAGAGGAGAACCAGAAACAGCATCAGGACCACTGAGAGGAGACGGAGACAGAGGAGAACCAGAAACAGCATCAGGACCGCTGACAGGAGAGGGAGACAGAGGAGAACCAGAAACAGGCATCAGGACCACTGACAGGAGAGGGAGACAGAGGAGAACCAGAAACAGGCATCAGGTCCACTGAGAGGAGAGGGAGACAGAAGAGAACCAGAAACAGCATGAGGACCACTGACAGGAGAGGGAGACAGAGGAGAACCAGAAACAGGCATCTCAGTTCATCTCAGTCTCAGGTATAACTCGTCGGTGTTAGAGACCGAAAATTAAGTAACACCTTTGTTCTCCGCTCTGTGCTCCTGCGCTAGTGTTGGTTAGCACAGGTTATTGAGCCACTGCTTACAGTGCTGCATTCGCCATGATGATGCAGACCTGTTCTGTTCTTGCCAAGTTTGTACACAATATCTTTGTGACATACGCAGTTATTCTTTAGTACATTCGATACTACCAAACATGTTGAAAATTTAGATTATACCGAATTAGAACTGAAGTCTCAGTTGTCGTGACATCCATATAACACAATTATACGTGGAAAACGTAATTGCATTACATTTCTTTCTGCAACAGGTGACATTAATAAATAATGAAAGCTGCACAGATGGAAAATTGTAGGCATGCAGCTCCAACTATCTTCTCATGATCAGTTTATTTACTTTTCTTTAACAGTGGAGTCACGTTCTGCCATGGCAGCCTGCTGTTGTTTTCATTTATTATTGCCCACACATGTTTTCCCTCAACATGGACTGTATTGAAGGTCAATGAATCTTGTCCATCTTTGTTTTGGTTTATACCCAAATGTAACGCTGGTCCGTCTCTAGTTTTGTAACTTTGTTTGTTACCTTATTCCTCAGGGACTTTACAGGATTTAAAACAGATTATTTTAATTAATTGTTTAAACTGCTCCTCCCTACCTTTATGCTATGTGCTAAACCTACATTCCTACTCCAGCTCAGGTCCTGCCACATGTCTTTTATTTATTTACTGATAGACACCTTAGAGTGTAAACTGCCCTTGTTATTGGGTTGTGGGATAGTCCCACCAAGATATCTTGAGATAATGTTCTGATTTAGAGCATCTGTTAAATTACAAAAATGCACAGTATGTTTGTCAAACATCTGTGTTGACAAACCTCTTTGCTTTTCTAATTAAATAATCTCTTTCAGTCCTCCAGTTGGTTTGTACTTTCCAATGGGATTCATGGATTTCTGTGGTTTTTCTTAAAGGACACATTCTTATGTGTGAATGTTAGATGCAATTTCGTAAATTCTTCATGTGTGTTGTAGTTTCCCAATACAACACACTCTCCGACCAACACATACTGTATCTCTCACATATTTGACAAATGTCATTATATACAGTACTCTGCAAAAGTCTTAGGTAAATGAGAGTTGAACTAAGGACATTTATTTGGGTGGTAAGTGTTTTAATGTGAAAAATCAGGTTAGTCACTACTGGAGTTGGAAAGAAACCTCTCAGGACTGTAGCTCACCAGGGCAGGGTTGGGCAGCTTTGATCTGGCCTTTCATAATTATACCCCACAGACTTTTAGCAATGAATGGTCCCTATTCCCCATAATACGCTTTATGTGAGAACAGTCAACCTGTATGCACATCATCTGTCATCAGCCTACCTGAAACATGACTCATGAATAGCCAAAACGTCCCCATTCAGATTTCGGTCGTTTTTTATAAGCTGTAACTGTGTGCAGCTAGTACACAATCATCAAATTGTGTTCTGAAGATGATAAGAATATATTTTTCAAATCTCCAGAGGTTATGAATTTCAGAAATTCTTGTTTTTCAGATTACATATGTTAAAACAAGCTATTTATTCTCACCCATTGAAAAAAAACAACAACAAACAAGCTCTACAAATCAGCTGGCCGGGGCCCCATGGGTTTTAACCGGATAATATGTGGAAAACTCCATTGGTTTTCACCGGATAATATGTGGAAAACTCCATTGGTTTTCACCGGATAATATGTGGAAAACTCCATTGGTTCTCACCGGATAATATGTGGAAAACTCCATTGGTTTGAATTGTTTTATGAAACAAGTTATATTAATCAATAATGAAAGCTGCAAAGATGTTGAACAGTTGGCTTACAGCTCCAACCATCTTCTTATGATCAGTTAATTACTTTTCTTGGATAGTGGCGTAATTTTATCTTCCTGTCCTCATTGACAAATGCTAACTATCCTCCCTACCTTTTGGCTACGGACTACATGTACATTCTTACCACAGCTCATATTCTGCCACATCTTGTTTCATCATCTTAAATTACTGCAGAATTCTGACAAAGAATACACTGGATGACCTTGTGAGTAGTTTCTGTTTCTCCGTTTACGTTATATATCCTTAATGGTGTACTGTATACTGGGGTGATATCTTGTTCGGACTAATACACCAAAGATATGGAAATGCTGAAAAAGCGGTCAAAGGGAGTTAAAAACAAAATGTGTTTGAATTTATCGGAGAATGTTGTTTTCAATTTCACTTTTTTTTTTAACTCATTGCCACGTCATAGTGTAAACTGCCCTTGTTATTGGGTTGTGGGATAGTCCCACCAAGCTATCTTGAGATAATGTTCTGATTTAGAGCATCTGTTAAATTAGAAAAATGCACAGTATGTTTGCCAAACATCTGTGTTGACAAACTTCTTTGCTTTTCTAATTAAATAATCTCTTTCAGTCCTCCAATTGGTTTGTACTTTCCAAATCCAGGGATTTATGGATTTCTGTGGTTTTTCTTAACGGACACATTCTTATGTGTGAATGTTAGATGCAATTTCCTAAATTCTTCATGTGTGTTATAGTTTCCCAATACAACACATTCTCAGACCAACACATACTCTATCTCTCACATATTTGACACAGACGTCATATATATATATAAATATCACCCTCTCTGTTGATATCACACATTATCTATTAAAGGGCTGTCCAACTCTTTTTCCTGGAGAGTTACCATCCTGTTGCAATGTTCTTTAGCACACTTGTTTACAATAATTAGCTGGATGTTGAAAAGAAAAAGGAGGTTAGTCACAACTGGGGTTGGACAGAAACCCTCAAGGCCGGGTTGGGCAGCTTGGTTCTGGCATTCCACAGTGATATCCCACAGAATGTTGGAATGGTCCCTCCTCCCAGAGTGAAGAAATCATACGTCCCTATGTATTACAAGTAGACCACAGTCCAAGCCACGCAAGGGGCCTACCTGTGACCGTAATTCCCCCAGCATGGTGGTCCTTATGGGGGATCAGCCCGGGTTTCTGCCTGGCCCACAGGAGGTACCACAGCATCCAGACCAGGCTGAGGCCCATCAACAGCAGCATGAAGATCTGGGGCTCCTGGTGCGCGAGTCCCTGGAGGATGAATTCTCAGTTAAGGAATCGCACACAACGTGAAAGGCAAACTGAATGAAAGGTTCTCATGCAGAAAGCAACAACATTATTCATCTGGTTCGAATCAGATGTGTATCTTGCTAGTGAATATATCTTGGTGCACAAGTTTCTTGTTTCTTGTTTGATTAAGTTTTAGGCTGGGTATTTGTATAAGCCCGTTGTGACAACTGCTGATGTAAAAAAAATCTATAAAATATATATGACGGATGAATTAATTTGTTGTGTGTCTTGATATCTTCAGGGATTATGTAAAAAATCAAACAAGTTGTGATAACCACTCTTAGATCTGGGAGTAGGACAACAGGTGTGCCGTCTGGCTTTGTCAGCTTGCCGCTTGTTCAAGCACGATGAAGGCTTGATGGACGAAACGTGTTAGACCACCTTTTTCCTTCACATTTATGGTGTCACATTTTTCCAAGTTCTTGAATGTGAGAATTGAGACCAGAGGCAAGAGTTATTTTAGGTATTTAGATTTGCATCCGTGCTTTAGGATAACGTGTTGCTGTAAGTTAAGGATAAATAATATAAAGAAATATAAAACATAACCTTGCAGCGAGGGCCTTTTCATTTATTTACCTGAGGGTTGAAGGCTTGACCAGCCACCAGAGCAGCTCCAAGGAGGACGATGTTGAGGCCAAAGAGCCCAGAGGTCAGATGTCGCCCACTGTTAACCCATAAAACCACCGGGTCCGGCTCTGTCTGGTTTCTTGAACCCTCTTCATCCTCTTCAGACTGTTCCTGACATCCAGGCACAATGTCCAATTTTGCTTTAGCTCCAGGCTCTGAATCCATTCTGAGTCTGAATAGACAACTTCCTGGCGCCACAATATCCAGACTGCAGTTCGTTTTACAACCTCTCTCTTTCACACACGCACAGATCGACACACTCTCTGGCACTCTCTTCCCACCTGTGCCTCTCTCTCTCTCTCTCTCTCTCTCTGTCATTCAATTATCCGGGACTCTTGTGTTCTTTCCGTCTCCCTCATAATACTAGTCAAATAAGTGTGCGAGTTTTTAAGTCCTGCTGATGAAACCTACAGTACATCAAATCCTCCTGTAATCTCAAGCCTTGCGTCCCAAAACGGAGCCCCATTCCCTCTATATTACACTTCCTTTAACCAAGACCCACAAGCCTTCGTTCTGTTACGAACTATTTAGAAAGTATGCTGAGGCTAGTGTTGCGTAGGTGCGGTCATTATCCCATATTTGTGACTAAAGAGGCACACCTTTAAAGGGGTGGGGGGGGGGTGACTGTTAGCACAGAATGGAAATAAGGGCACATGTGAAAACTTCCCCTTTAAAAGAAAGTGTGCCACCAAAACCACCCTATTCCATTTATAGTGCACTACTTTCAACCCGAGCTTGTCAAAAGAAACGCACTGCTAGCTAAATATAGTGTTGCATTTGAGAATTGTTCTATTGTTTGACCTTTGTGCTATCATTTGTTCCAATAAAAACAAGATATCTTTAAATCTGTGTATAGGGCAGAGAGCTGAATAGAAATCAACAACAGTTGTTTACATTTAACATTACATTAATATGTAATAAGAAAGTAAAAATGCAAGCAAGAAAGTAATGGCTTTTCACACAGGCATCCCAATCAGGACCGTTTTGTCAAATATATTTTTCAGAAAATCTGAATGGGTCTGTCTGTATAGCAGCAGCCTTATGCAAAACGACTAGATTTTACAGAAAGGATTATTTCCACTTCTTCAAATGCTATGCAAGAGCTTGAGTTTAGTAAACTTGTAGGCTATAGTTACATTTTTCGAGCGTGTGTTTATAACTTCAGTTTTGACCCCAACTGAATGAGCAATGAGCTAATATTTATGTTAGCGCTCAGAAAAGATTTTTTTCGTCAACTAATACATGCATAATCTACGTGGATTGCTTTAATCTACGTAATATCCCGCAACTCAAGATTAGCAGTCATCTAGCTACTTTAGTTTCAAAAGCTACACTTAAACCGGGTTCTGTATACCTAGGGAGAACCTTCAGAGCCTGTTACGGCTTGTTTGATCAAAGCCAGAACCAGACGCTGACGTCAGAATTCTTTCCTACCCTGGAGATAAGAATGTACACTATTGTTAGACTGTGATATGCAACACGCGTCAATCAGCAAGGGAAACCTTTTCAGTGTTGAGATCGGGGACGTCGCCTGGCTTCTAGGGCTTCAGACCCGAATGACTTTGGATCAGTGTTTAATCTTTTCGCTTCAGCGATTGTACAATACAAAGATTCAGAAAATACGCTATTTCAATGACAGTCAGTGTTAGGGTTCACAACTCCTCCACCCTTTAGTATAATTGTTTAGAAATTGCAATGTGCAAGAAATTAAACGGCAATTTCAGCAACGTTTTAAACGGAACAACTAATAGTTGTGGATAATTAGGGATCGATAAATAAGTGTCTGTATTTTTTCTGTACCTTAATGTATCTGTTTTGAGTGTTTCGGTTCTAATAAGGTAAGAAAATATTAAATGCTGGAATTAGACGAGGTGAGTTCTCGTTCATATATTTTGATAGCTCCACAGAATGTATCTGAATATTCATAATTCACCTCTCATCAGGCAGAACTGGTTCTTATGCAAAGTGAGGTGTAGCCTGATCCAATGTAGCTTCCCCATTTAGCAACCAAAACAAACAAAATATAAATCTGACGAGAATTTGCCCAAACAGGCAGTGAAATAGTCTACAATAGGACATACGATCCTTAAATGTAGTCTAAAGGAAGGCACTAAACAAAAATATAAAGGCACTTAAGGTTTATTGGTCATGAGTCGTGAACCCAGAAAGGCTCCATGCATAAGCACGAAAAGCACATTTCTCTTAACTCTAGTCCACACATTCCTTTACATCCCTGTTAGAGATCATTTCGTTTACAAGGTGAGGCATATTAAAAAGCTGACCATTGAACAAGTGCTGGGGACAATAAAGTGCCACTGTACAGTGCAGTAAAATGTGTCACAGAACAGTCTGCTGAACCACCACCAGCGTGATTTTAAGAGCCGTGTATAACCAGCCTCCAAGCCTAGAATGTCAAAATCCTGTATCTTCACCAACGGGACCGTTTGAAACGAGCTACTCTGACAGCTGATCTGGTTTGCACAACCAAATAATTTCCTCATAAACTGTCTGAAACCACCTCGAAGCAAAAAATATCCCCGTTCCATCCCGGACTGCAATCTCTAGATATCTCAACAAGCATGTTTGGAATGCCCAATATTTACTTGCACAACAACTTCTATCAATTCCTGACAATATTCAGCAAGTTAGGTGCACAGCAATTGAAGAGGAGCTGGACAACACCGTACACGCCACAATCCACTGCCCGATCAAATCAAGGTGATGTGTCGCGTTGCATGGGGGAAATGGCGACCACACCAGACACTGACTGTGCTGTATGTTCAATGTTTTTTAGTTAATGTAAATAATTACGGCTGTAGTTGCACAACTTTTCAGGGAGAACTGTTACCCGAATAAAAATGTTAGGTTAACTTAGATCCGATGATGTTTCTCAACTTGTTTGGTCACCTTAACAAAAAGCTCTGGAATTCCTAGATAATGTATGTTGAACATAAAATACAGCGGGATCTCAGAGAATCTGCACTAGGTCTCGGAGGCGTGTCTATATTTCATTACCCCGCCCCTTTTGACAACAGCCTAGTGTCCCTGGCAACAGCTCTGGCTTCCCTCCCTCTGTAGTTGCTGGTACTGAAGACCCAACTGAAAAACCCGGGTCGCGGACAAACTTGCCACTATGGAGGGCAAGAGGTTCGAATGCCTTGATGCCATATAACCGACTTGGTGCGGGCTACTGGAGCCACAGGTACAATGAACGACAAGTACCACCGGGCAGCCCGGGATGGCTACCTGGACCTACTGAGAGAGGCCACTCGGAAGGAACTGAACGCGCCGGATGAAGACGGTATGACACCGACGTTGTGGGCTGCGTACCACGGCAACCTTGACGCGCTCCGGCTAATTGTGGGAAGAGGGTGAGTTATTAAAGTTTTGTAAAATGCCATTTTGTAGACTACAGCTTTTCTCGACATGCAGCAACTTCCAATGTTTAATATTGGTTTCTGTTATATATGAACGAATATCACTTAAATAAGGCAATTTCAATAAACGAAAGTCAGCTCATATTTGGCGATAAGTCAAGAATAGTGGCAAATGTTCCGTTCCAAACAACCCAAAACTTAAGACCATAATATATTCAAAGAATCCGGACACTGGTCGGCTGTATTTTTCTGTCTTGGTTAGACAACAACCTCTCGTAACATGTTTTATATTCGTGCGACCAACTGTTTGCCTGCTGATCATTTTCCTCCTGGATTGACCCAGCTCACTCTGTCCAATAATGATGTTGCTTTGATGGACAGCTTGATGTCTCCATTTAAACAGCCTAATTAAAGCAAAGGTCGCAGTGTGGGGGATGTGTCCTTCTGCGCTGTCTGGGCAATAGATCCAGCTGAATTACCATGCTGGTTTCATACAGACCGCCTTTTGAAAGGGCCCAGTCCTGCCAAGATGTCAACAAGAAGGGTATCACACTCCTATCGTTGTGAGCTATGTAACAGGCTAACGGAGACGGAAATCATCTGTAGTCTTTGTGCCTGACTCAGTGCTGAACTGAGCAGGTTTATCTTTTGTACTCCTTATAGAACCTTGTCCTTTGGCAACCGTCTGTCTAGCAGAAAACAGGAGGAAGGTGTTAGGGGAAGAGGATGGAGAAAGAGAGGACGGAGACTCCAGGGATGGAGAAGCAGGGGAGAGGCAGTGGAATGGATGAGAAGCACAGGAGAGGAGGAGGAGAGGCAGTGGAAAGCCAGAGGAGAGTAATAGAGGGAGTTGAGTGGATGAGAGGCAGGGGAAAGCCAGAGGAGAGTAATAGAGGGAGTTGAGTGGATGAGAGGCAGGGCGAAGCCAGAGGAGAGTAATAGAGGGAGTTGAGTGGATGAGCTGGGGCAGTTGAGCTCATGGGGGGGCTGAGCTGGGGTAGTTGAGCTTAGGGGAGCTGAGTTGAGGGGCAGTCAGGACCAGAGCTGTGACAGAGTCTTCTGAAATGGAAAAGCAGTTTTCCTAGAGCTGTGCCTTTGCTATTAAAGCCCAAACCCTCCAGCTGTACTGATCAAGTCCTGCACATTCCTGTTAGCTCCATTACAAAGCCGAATGTTGGGCTCATCTACAAGGTGAATGAAATGGAGTCTGATCTTAAGCAGTGATTGGAGAGACCCTATATGGGAAACATATTACACAAATATTTGGTAATATTTGGCTCATATTGTTTTATTCAGTTGAGATGATATTAAAAGGGATGAAATTATACTTGGCTAAGAGGACTTATTACTTTACATTTGAAACAGCTACTAGTTTACCTAGTAGTTGCAAACTTAGGAAAGCAAGTGTTTCAAGGGCTGACAGTACAGAAGCTTCAGCTAGCTAGCTAAGCCCAACTAGCTGATAGTGACTGGGTTTCTTTTCCTAGACACCCTGTATACATTTCTTGTTGATGTAAAAAGGATTTATAAAATATATCTGATTGTTAGAAGTTTTCTGTCTGTAACCGGGCTGTGGGAGGGTAATGGATTTTTTTGTCTGTAACCGGCTGTGGTAGGGTAATGGGATTTTTGTCTGTAAGGGGCTGTGGTAGGGTAATGGGATTTTTGTCTGTAACGGGCTGTGGTAGGGTAATGTATTTTTGTCTGTAACGGGCTGTGGTAGGGTAATGTATTTTTCTCTGTAACGGGCTGTGGTAGGGTAATGTATTTTTGTCTGTAACGGGCTGTGGTAGGGTAATGTTTTTTGTCTGTAACCAGGCTGTGGTAGGGTAATGTTTTTTTGTCTGTAATGGGCTGTGGTAGGGTAATGTTTTTTTGTCTGTAACCGGGCTGTGGTAGGGTAATGTATTTTTGTCTATAACGGGCTGTGGTAGGGTAATGTATTTTTCACTGTAACGGGCTGTGGTAGCGTAATGTATTTTTGTCTGTAACCAGGCTGTGGTAGGGTAATGTTTTTTTGTCTATAACAGGCTGTGGTAGGGTAATGTTTCTTTGTCTGTAACCAGGCTGTGGTAGGGTAATGTTTTTTTGTCTGTAACGGGCTGTGGTAGTGTAATGTTTTTTGTCTGTAACCAGGCTGTGGTAGGGTAATGTTTTTTTGTCTGTAACCAGGCTGTGGAAGGGTAATGTTTTTTTGTCTGTAACCAGGCTGTGGTAGTGTAATGGGTTTTCGGTCCGTAAATTGGGCCGTTTTTGATTAATGTGTTTGAAACCATCCAGTTGAGTAAGAGACCTGACTAGTCAGATTGCCTGTTTGTGGACACCAGGTAATCTGGTGATCCTTTCTGGGAAGGAAGATGCATTCCTCCACTGTTCCTACATTTTCTGACATGTGCGTTACTGTCCAACCGACCTGATCTGTAGGTGGAGAGTAGGCTTGTCAAGTCCTACACCCTCTGTTGCAGTATTATATAGTGTCTCCAGGAAGGACCTGATCCAGGATCAGTTCATCCACTGCAGACAATCAGGAAGTAGAAGTCAGTGTGGAATGTATGAAGAGCAGGCAGGGTGGTGTTCAATGGGATGCAACGTGTTGGCACGTTTGAAGAACAGACGGGGTGGTGTTCAATGATGCAACGTGTTGGAACGTATGAAGAGCAGGCAGGGTGGTGTTCAATGGGATGCAACGCGTTGGAACGTAGCTGTGAACATGGCCTTAACAGTGACCTTTAACGCTCCATTCACAGCTTCTCCGGGTGTCTGGGAGAGAAAAGACTCTCAGTCTAGGTGTTGAATAATGCATGAGCCCAACGCTGTAATGTTTCGCCTACTGTACACTCCCTTAATTATTAACCACACCACTGCCGGGCTAGGTCTGGTGGGTAGGGGCTACACAGGAAGGGGAGGGGCACTGACCCGCGAACAAGGAAGTGAAATAATGTATGTATGTTAATAGGAAACGTATATGTGTTGTGGGAGGTCATTAATGGGACCGTAGTGGAAAGGGAATTAATGGAAAGGATGCATGATGTGGCCATCTTGGGTTTCTTAGTTTAGGCTTGCTTAGTTTAGTCTTGCTTAGTTTAGTCCTGCTTAGTTTAGTTATAGGCCCAAGGGGAGCATATAATATAATGCAAGATGAACAGCAATTACGTATCAATACACAGTATAGATACACACAATCAATCAATCACATGTTTTTAATAAAACCTGTTTTGCATCAACAGTTGCCAAAAAGGGTTTTTACAGATACCCAGTCTGGAACCCCAGTGAGCAAGCAACAGCTACCTTTGTTTCTGTGCTCTTGTCCATGTTTCTTTGATTCTTCCTTCTCCACCTCTGCCTCTGCCCAGTGGGGACCCTGACAGGTGTGACATCTGGGGGAACACACCCCTTCACCTGGCCGCGGCCAACGGCCATCACAACTGCCTGTCCTTTCTGGTGATGTTCGGGGCCAACGTGTGGTGTTTAGACAACGACTACCACACGCCCCTCGACATGGCCGCGACCAAGAACCACATGGACTGCGTTCGCTACTTAGATTCCATCGCTGCCAAGCAGACTGCCATCAACCCCAAGGTGAGGTCAGGAGGAACGAGGCGTTGGGACGAGTATTTGTGTCTGATTTAATATATGTATTTTTCAATGTTTGATTGGAGTTATGTTGAAAAGTTTTCTGCTTGCATTTTCATTTGAAATCTCACCCTAAACTAATTTGTGGGTGAAAAAATCTACTTGTCCTAAAAGCTGGTGAGCAAGTTGAAAGACAGAGCGTTCCGCTTGGCCGAGAGGAGGATCAAGGACTGTGTGAAGATGCAGAAGAAACACCACCAGAGAATGGAGAAGAAGTTCCTGAAGGAGAGCGTAGTGTCAGACAACTCCGACGCCATGAGCTTCTCCAGTTATAACAGCAGCACACTGAGCCGCAAACTGCCCCAGTTCAACAGCGCCATGTCCAGCGTGCCCTACAGCCAGGTCAGGGGTCACGGGCATTCTTTATTCTCATTCTTATTCATGAATTTCATATTCATATTTTTTAAATGGTTTTCCTGGCCCAGAATTTGGCAAAGGTGGTACCAGAACCCCCGCGTTGCTGGACACCCCTCTGTGATATGCTTTATATAATATATGGCTACACACTTAAAAAATACTAATCTCCAGAATGTCAGGACCCGTGTGGTTCTGTATGCAAGGTTGCCAGATTTAATTGATTGTAAACCACTTTTCGCCCGAAGACTCGAGAAATATTCGACCCGCCCAAGCCCATTAAAAATAGCCAAATTCTGAGCGCAAAATTTTCTACCTTGCCGACACGCAGAGGCGGTGCAAGATTTTGTGAAGGCGGTTGCCTTTGAGTTTTGAACGCAGGAAAAACCCTGGTAATGTCTCGTTTTAATTGGTGCAATCCTCTTTATAGGCCACATTGCATTCCACAGCAAAAGGCAGGACTAAGATTCAGAAGAAGCTTGGTAAGAAGAAACAGGTGGACGGTACCTTTAAGATCTACGAAGATGGCAGGAAGAGTGTACGCTCACTGTCGGGTCTTCAGCTGGGCCAGGACGTCATGTTCCTCAAGCAGGTAAAATAAATAGCTGTAGGTAAACTCAACGCCCAGGGAAGTTAGCAAAGCGCTGGCTAACGGAATGGAAACCCCCTCCACAAAAGATGATGCAAAATACATAATATTTCCCTCAGAGAAACCTGGGTTTTCTTCACTTAATGGGTTCTCTTCATCGGTGTTCATTTCGCAGGGCACATACGCCAACTCCAAGGACCGCTCGCGCCTCAACATCAGGGACATGTTCCCTCACCGCAACCACGATCGCCCCGACGACAGCCACAGCGATTACGACGACGATCATGCCGACACCGTTTCCCACATCTCGCGTGCCATCAGCGACCCGGGCCTCCACGAGGCCGCCTACTCAGAGGTCAGCGCCGATTCGGGCCGTGACTCCCTCTTCACCCGCCCCGGTCTCGGCACCATGGTGTTCAGGCGGAACTACGTCTCCGGGGGGCTCTTCGGCGCGGGAGCCCGGGATGGAGGTTCTGTGGTGGGCTCCGAGCCGGTGGGTCGCGCCCCTAACGTACGTCTCCGTGGCCACCTCCCCCGGCGCCAGCCCAGCCTGGACGACGCCATAGAGGTGGACAGCATTGGCAGTGCTCTGAGCCTCCAGGAGAGGAACCTGCAGGAGCTGCCCTGGGAGGATGTCGATGTGGGCCTGGATGAGGAGCTGGAGCCTGAGAACGGACCCCTGGAGACGTTCTTGGCCTCCCTGAGCCTCGGGGAGTTCATGCCCATCTTCAGGAGGGAGAAGATCGACCTGGAGGCCCTGATGCTTTGCTCAGACCAAGACCTGACCTCCATCCACATCCCGCTGGGACCCAGGAAGAAGCTGCTGGAGGCCTGCAAGACACGGCTGGACACCCTGGAGACTCCGGAGAGCATAGAAGACACTGAGCTTTGAGAGTCCAAACAGTAATATGATATAATACCACACCTTTTAGGAATATTACACATTTTATACATTTTGAAGTGATTGACACTACAGGGAATGAAGTTTGCATTTAAGTGCAAATAGAAGAGGGCAGAAAATGTACAAGTATTGAGTATAATGTATAGTGAAATGTATAGATGTGTGATGAGACAAATGCAGTATAAAGGGCAATACTAAATGATTCAGGTACCATGAAATGCAGGGAAGGAGTAGAGGTTCCAGAGCTGGACATGTACATATGACAATTATTATATTGTTATTGAGTAATGTTCACACACAAAATATATTTTTTTGCCCCACTGATGTATGTTTCGCATTGCATTTAAGGAACTTTTTTGGGGTGGGATTGCAAACACATGGGGGGCCCCTGTCCATTTTTTAATATATGGGGTCTTAAGCACCAGCAGCACCTTTTGAGTTTATTGGTCTCCTTTTTATACGTTCATATTAATTGAACATAATATTACATTCAGAGTTGCTTTAAAGTACAGGGAATAAATTGTATTCATCATTTTAATTAGGGATTTTAGGAAGCAGAGTTCTCAGGATTTGTGCAACTGTAGATGTGTAATAAATGAATGCTGCCATCTAGTGGTAAACTGTGATAGAACCACAATTGTATAGCAAGAGGCTGTGATTCATGGACAAGACTGCATGTAAGCTGTGATAGAATCACTATTGTATTGCAATTTTCTTTTTAAATGTGGATCAAGTCATTTCAGGTTATTCATCATACTATCGTCTGTTTCATTCACAGATCAAATGCCAGGCAACATTTGGATCCTCTCACGTCATTCAAGACGATAGGTGGCGTGCCGAGACATGTGAACGCTTGATTCCCAGAGGCTGAGTGTCATGGTACCGGGGGACGTTGCTCACTGCCTGTGGACACGGAGGACGGTCTAATGGGTGCGGCAGATTCCCCAGTGTCCTGGCACCGTGCATGAGAGGACATTTTATATCAGACCCAGATGGTCTGCCGGGCCTCGGGACTCTGCCCAAACACTTACGCAGCCCGGCGAAACAAACTCCAGACTGGGAATCATCCCCATATACGGGGTCGGTTTTTTCCCCAGGGGTTCAGCCTGTGCACCTCTGGATGACTGTGGATGACAGTGGATGACTTTGATTTCTATGTACTGAAAGGATGCCATTCTACGTGTCATGTTTGGATGTGCTCTTAAACACAACCGCTATTAAAAACCTTTATTACAGTTACTTAAAGCTACTTCTCTGATACTGATTGTAAATCATTAAATGTCTTAGCAGTTGTGAAGTTCATTCAGTTGGAAGGGCTGTTTTTAGTGCGACTGCCAGGCTATTACCGTCTGCTGAGGAATAATCTGTTTTTGGTGTGATTGCCAGGCTTTTACCGGCTGCTGAAATATAATCTGCTGTGAACTGGACCCAGAGTCCATGTAGGGACCGGTTGAGATCCATCCGTCTGTTTGCCTTGTGTTCTTATATCACCTAGGTTGTGTTCGGTTAGAGTGAAACCATGTTGAAATGGACTGGGAATTCAAGAACTAGTCCAAAATGAAAACCAGTATTGTTGTTTTACACAGTGTTTTCAACTGAACCCCACCCTGAACTCTGCTGGATATTTCTAGTGGTAGTCCTAGAAACTCCTCCTAGAAACTCCTCCTATAAACCCCTCTCCTAGAAACTCCTCCTAGAAACTCCTCTCCTATAAACTGCTCCTATGAACTCCTCTCCTATACAATCCACTCCTATAAACCCCACTCCTATAAACCCCTCCTAGAAACTCCTCTCCTATAAACTCCTCTCCTAGAAACTCCTCCTAGAAACTCCTCCTATAAACCCCTCTCCTATAAACTCCTCCTAGAAACTCCTCTCCTATAAACTCCTCTCCTAGAAACTCCTCCTAGAAACTCCTCTCCTGTATACTCCTATTAACTCCTCCTATAAACTCCTCTCTTATAAACCCCTCTCCTATTAACTCCTCTTCTATAACTCCTTTCCTATCACTCCTCACTTTAATCCAATCCCCCAAGCTCATTTAAAACACTACAGGCAGCAGAGGCCACTACTGTAAGCTATTCTCTCGCCCTCTCACTCTCTCCTTTCTCACTCTCTCCATCTCTATCTCTATTACTGTCACTTTCACTATTTTCCAGCTTCCTACATTTTTTTTCCGATCTCTATCCTTCTTGGCAACATGAAATAACTAGCATTGAGGGCGCTAGGTGCTAACCCTCTCTCACCTGCCTCCCACACTTGCTTCCTGGGACCTCTGCCAAGGTTACAGCTGGCCAGGGAGACGGAGCGAGGAGAAGGGGAGGAGGAAGATGGACTACAGTGGACAGAAAGGCAGTATGCATTAGGAGAGA
Source organism: Esox niger (assembly GCA_016801105.1). NCBI lineage: Eukaryota > Metazoa > Chordata > Actinopteri > Esociformes > Esocidae > Esox > Esox niger. The sequence goes on from JACXGJ010009215.1 coordinate 21,938, forward strand.
GTTAGGGGATGAGAGAACGCGAGAGCACCAGAGAGGAGGAGAGACAGCAACTGGGGCATATAGATTTGTCTATCCGTGTGTGTATCATGTTTGTGTGACACAGGAACCCGACCGGCTCCCTGGACCGGTTTAGAGCCGCTGCAGCTGTTATATCAAGGCTGATTATCCATCCAGGCATAGCACCTCAGGAGTGCCACGCCTAGGACGGCCGAAAGAGGAGACAGAGGACAGCGCATTGAGGAAGAGGAGGAGCACAACGGGGCAAAAAAGGAGGACACTGTAAATAAATAGGAGCACACTGTGTGTCGGAGGAGAGGAGGTAGGGATTCCATCTTACGCAGCGTGTGGGAAATGGAGTAGGGGGGGGGGGAGCAGCATTAAACAATGGTTGAAGGAGTTGTAAAGGGGCTGCATTTCCCAGGAGGGGCCCGTTGCCAAGTGGAGCTTTGCACCCCGCCATGCTAACTCCATTCTGGACCCATTGTGTTCAGGGCTGCTGCTCTCAGGCAACAGCCGCGACCAATGAGTCGGTTCACACAGAACACATTGAAAACCCTGTCGCTTCTACTATCGTTTGTCACCAGTCAGGACCGAGCAGAAATGCACAATGTACCAGAGGAGTGGAGGGAGGAATGGAGCACTGGAGGAAAAGAGTACCAAGTCACACCGTGGGGAGGTAGAGATGCCTGGTTCAAGGAAAATCCATGGATATCTGGAAACACCAGATGGGATGGAGGGAAGGTAACAGAAAAAGAGGGTGGAGAACTGATGGATGGAGGAAGAGAGGGGACAGATAAAGGGTCACTAATGATGGAGTTGAACCGCCTGGTCCAGAACACAGTGAAGGAGAGTAGCTGGTGGGAGAGGAGGGGCATTGACATCTCTATTCTGGTTCTGGCATTTCTCCTACTACCCCCAGGTAGGACACCTGTCTCACACACCTCTCTTACACACCTGTCCCATCTCACAAACCTGTCTCACCTGATACACCTTTCTCACACACCTGTCTCACACACCTTACACACCTGTCTCACACACACCTTAGACAACTGTCTCGCACACTTCACATACCTTGCTTACACACCTGTCTCACACACTTCTCACACATTAAACCCGAGGCACCTGTCAAACAACGCCAAAAGCCTTATTTTGTTAAGTCCATGCTGCATGTCTATCCTAATCATGTTACTGCACCCTTTGCAAATGATGCACTGTTGACCCAATCAGAAACTGGGCTTCAAGGATCTGGACTGGCGAGGAAAGACTTCAAATTCAACCCTGCATGGTTGATGGACAGATCTGTAATCATCCCAGGGTAGGAGGCAACTCTTAGGCCCCTGAATGGGGCAGTTGTTAAGTCACTGCCTCAAACTAAGCAGTGTCATTGTGGGGTCAAGCTTCAAATCCTGCTAATGGGTTTGTGCAGAGGCCCTGCGGAGCCATCGTCCAGGTTTGGTGGATTAGTTTCTCTCCGTCTGTGTGCTCACATGTAGGACTACAGAAACCACCACAACTTCACATGGCATTTGCAGCATTATTTGACCAATAAACCCATTTTAAACTAAAACGAACTCAACGTAAAGTGTCTTGTTATTGCACTTGTGGAATGATGGCTTTTAACAATATTTGTTTGCAACACAAACAACAACATATTGGACCCGTGCATACTGACCATCTAGAATTCAGATTTATTTTGAAAATGAAATGGGTTTCTGTTGTCTAAACAGCCATGCTTCACCCCCAGCCCTGATCCAGAACTTACAAGACTTATAGGATCTGCTGCTAACATCTTGGTGCCAGATACCACAGCACACCTCCAGAGGTCTAGTGGAGTCCATGCCTTGAAGGGTCTGGGCTGTTTTAGCAGTAAAAGGGGGACCTACACAATATTAGCAGGTGGTCATAATGTTATGGCTGATCTGTGTATGTTTATCAAAGTTAAAGAGTCCTATGACTCCGAGGATTGTAAATTATGTTAAGGTATGTGTGTTTGTGGGGGCTGCATTTTGGTTGCTGCTGTCTACATGGCAGAAACATCTTCCCTGTGTTACTAGCTTTCTGTCGACACGTGGCAGTCCACCCCTGCCTGAGGGAATATCCATGTCAACATGCAGTTTTACCAACCTTGGTGCTTGTCATCTCCCACTGAGGCCCCTAGAAATACACAAAAGGTGTGACGAAATACAACCTCAGCACAAACATAATGTGATGCGCTATGAATAGAACAGCAGTGTAATCCAACTGGAGCTCCTTCCTCCTGAAGAGAGGAACAGCCGGGGGGTCGGTCCTTTGAGGTTGCAATGGGTTTGTTTTTCACAATCCATTCCAGAACTATATTATTATTATTCTTACTACTACTTTTATTATTATTACTATTATTATTATTACTATATTTATTATTATTATTAGTACTACTACAATTATTATTATTACTATTATTATTATATGCACATTGGTCCTGGTTCTTAATCATGATCACCTGACAACCATGTGAGCTTAGAGAAGAAACCTGATGGAGGAACCCTTGAACCTATTGACTCTAGTTCTACGCTAAACCCATATTTTAAATGTTACCCTCAAACTACCAATGAGCCAAAAATGCAATGTCTTCTCATGGGGACCTGCAAAATGTGGTAGAATTTTGTTTTAAGACTTTTGGTCCATACAAATACAGAAAGTTTCACACAAACACTCACACACACACACACACACACACACATCTCCCAAGTAGAGATCCAATTACCCTCCTTCATCTGAAAACCAAGAACGGGAGGCATCAGGGGGGTAGAGACTCACTGACTGTGTCCAAAGGACTGAGAATGACAGAGAGGTGTTTATTCATTCAGGTTGCCATGATCTAAATGACACATAATAACATTGATAGTTCTATGA
>JACXGJ010009216.1:0-24796 GCA_016801105.1 Esox niger
ATGCAGAGGAACAAGTACAACGTTCTGGAATGGCCATCTCAGTCCCCAGACCTGAATATTATTGAAAATCTGTGGTGTGACTTAAAGAGAGCCGTCCATGCTCGGAAACCATCAAACCTGAATGAATTAGAGGTGTTTTGTAGAGAGGAATGTTCCAAAATACCTCCAACCAGAATCCAGACCCTCATAGGAAGCTATAAGAAGCATTTAGAAGCTGTTATTTCTGCAAAAGGGGGATCTACAAAATATTGAGTTATTTTTTTGATTGTAGTGCCCAAATTTATGCACATGCCTAATTTTGTTCGAACAATCATTGCACACTTCCTGTAAATGGTATAAACTTCGTTTCACTTCTCAAATATCACTGTGTTTGTCTCCTCTATGATATATTTAACTGATTTTTTTTATCCTAAGAACCAACGATTTATGAAGGAAAATCATGGACATTAACAAGGTTGCCCAAACTTTTGCAGACCACTGTATATGATGTATAATGTATGTACATGTTGGTGTTGTTGGCGGTTTAAACAAACACCTTTAAGTCGTTTTGGTGTCCAGCGTTGTGCCCTGTCACCACAGGTGGAGGATGTGCGCACAGCGGAGAACATGCGGACACGTTTAATCACGTTTAAAGCCAGCCATATCAGGGCCATAGTTGTTTCCTCGGCAGTAAAAGACAATTGTCTGAGCATTATCTGTCTCGCCGTCGGAACACAGAACAGAACACACCTTTCGCCGTTCCCACTGAGGCCATCCAGCGGCAATAGATGGTCACCCAGCAGCAGACGCTCTCGATCCGGCTGGCAGCAACTCAGCCTCTCCGGGAAGACCATGATTTTTCCAGGCTGAGAGAGGAGATCCAGGTACGGCTGGGTCGCTAGGTACATGAGTGGTGCCAAACCCAGCGGATGCTTGGCCGGTCCCAGGTAGCCCAGCTGTGGCGGTGGCTAGAGAAACGATGGGGTTGTATCAACGTAAGCCGGGGGTCTGACAGCGCCCCTGTTGAATCCCTGAGGCGCGCAGCCCATAGAAGAGGTGGAGCATTAAGAAGATTAACATCGTCCAGGCATCCTGCAACCTATGGATGAAACCCGTGGGTGGGGGCCCAATTAAATAAATAAATAAATAATCAAAATATTGCCAAAATCTGATCATTTGGAATATCCTTTAATATTGCCCTGCCCTATATTTGCAATTTTATGTAAAGTTGTTGCACTATAGGGGTTCTCTGTCCTCACTTGAACCCAGCTTTGGCACCTCTGGGAGCTTCTGTCTTTGCACCTCCCCTGTGGGAAAGATGTTGAGAGCAGACAGCTTGCGGAAAGACTCATCCAGAGATTCATGTTCAAGTACAGATCCGAGTGAGCGGTAGAAAGTGCTTCTATTTCCATAACCCATTAGAAGAGGCTGGATCTTAAGAGAATATTGGATGGGGACAAAAAAGTGCCACCACTACACTTTACCTGAAAACGCCAGAAATGACTCACTGAAACAATGTGGGAGAACGCACATAAATATTATATGAAATGATCAATACTCCATTAATACCCTGGCTACTTAACAACATAATATGGCCCTTGACTTATTCATTTCTTCAGTTAATGAAAAAGGTGTGCCAAGAAACACCAAGGCCTAAGACAGACATCAGAGATGTGCTTTTATGAGGGGACAACTGCAGATTTACAATGACTGGGAGATTGGAGAGTGCCTCAGATGCTTATACTTCCAGGTTTAGATGGCCTACTTGAGCCCTTGAAACATGAAGAGGGCCCATTTCCCTTAGATCACAAAACCACTTCAAGTCTATTCAGATGTTTCTCTGTGCTAACGATACAGTGAAGATTTAGAACAATACATTACCTCACCTACACGCTGATCATTAAACGTCTTTTTTGTTTGGAAAGAAGTCTTGAACTTATTTCACCTTGTATTGAAATGCAAATGTTTTTTGTTTATATCTTCCAAGCTGAGAGGGCTTTTGATAAACCATGGGACTAACTTCCATTTGGACAGGGAAGTGTTTGTAGCTATTACTGCCTAGAGAAAATTGCCAAATGTAGTATGGTAGATTCACATAAATACTGTATGTAGCATTCTGTATTTTCATAGTTTTTGGACACAGATGTTGCTAAGCAGTTGTACACAGATAAAAAAAACTATAAAAAAGCACCCCTTTTAGAATTCACTTCACATCTCTACACGGGAACCACGATGATGATAGGAGCTATGAGATTGATTGAAAAACAGGTCATTATTCATGACTAATGTGCGTAATGGAAATATTGTGGGCCATCGCGCCAATTCCACAAATGTTCATAATGGCCTTTTAACAGATTTGTTTTTACTATTTGTTTAGGGCGGGGGGGTGAAAGGCGATGTTTGGTGTGTGGTGAGTGAGAGTCCTCTGGGGCATGCTAACATGGCCTGGCAGGCTGCTCTGGCCCCCAGCACTGAGCTGACATTCATTAGCCTGGAGGAAGACATCAATCAGGACCTCACTCATATTACACAGCACGCTTTACGAGCGCTCCTTTATGGTCATCAATCCATCACCTTATAGACACTCCACAGAGAGAGAGATCCACAGATGAGTGAGAGAGAATAAGCACGAAAGAATCAAGCCAAGGGAAATACAATTCGACCTGCCTCAGACAGGTTCGCTCGTTGAGCCATCGCTAATCTCCACAATAGTTAACGTTTAACCCGATTTACTAGTGATGCAAACACGAGACAGAGGCCAATTGTAGATGCGTATAGCATCGCCAATCGGAAGTGGCAAACCCTTAATAAAGTGTGGGATACACGGTATCCACGCACGACGCCAATGGGATCTTACTCAATTCCCATTAACAATTCAGGGGGCTTCTCCTGGGGAGTGGATCCTGTTAAAAACTGACACGAAGACACAAAGATACAGCCACATGACATTTACGAGGTACAGCATTCCTCTGTGATTAATGTTTTCGGTTAATGTTATAGTATGTTTTGATGTATGGTTGAAACGCTTTGGATCTAAAAGAAGTGCACCCGCCCACCACCACTCCTGCTTTCACTGCAACTTTTTAATGGGTCACTTAAACCCGAAGTTCCCGTAATAACAGCTTCATCAAGCCTTTGCTGGTGAACGGGAGTCTTCATGTCAAATAACAGGCTGACAAGGAGGGATGACAAGCTATTCCAAAGCATCCGTGTTTTTTAATGAATAGCAGCAAAGAGTAATTGACAAGGCCAGATAATACTCCCACATTGATTTCAAACCAACTATTTCTGTCGGGGAGGTAAAATGAACATGACCTACAGCAATGTAATTCTCCCTCATCCATCAGCATTAACATCAGCTAATATTCCCAAAGATTGCACAAGTGAATAGTAGAAATGACTGGGAACTTTGACTTTAAACTGAAATTGGCAGTCCATCCATCTCTCCTTGCTGGGCGCGGAAGGCCGGATTACCAAAGGGGCATGCTGTGCATGTCCCCCGGGCCCCTGACCTTAGTCTCTTTTAGATTAGCAGGTCAGGAGACCTGAAACAGCATAAGATAGTAGAATGCATAGGATTGAAAGGAAATCTGCTTAAAAACTGCACATATAAAATAGCATGTGAAATGTGTGAAATAACATTAGTAAATGTGTCACTAATTGTCATTAATTTCGATGCGTTTTGCTAATGCAAATGCACTGAAAAAAATCCCAAATATGCATTTGTTATTACATTTTATGAGGGTGCCATGCTGTCCAAACTTCTCTCTCTCTTCCTCTCCCTCCATCTTCTTTTTGATTATATCTTATTTTTCAGTGCCACAAAAGTGTGCATGTTGATGCTCTACAGATTGTCAACTGACTTTCCATAACATTTTAACTAATTATCTAGTAACCTGAACACTTATCTATATCCTAACCCGCAAATACCTAACATTAACCCTAACCCTAAACCTAATACCAAACTTAGCCCAAACCTTAACCTTAGCAAGCAGTTTAAAGTTTGTTGAAAATGTGTTGATATTATCTATGGAACCTACAGACTGCATTTGGGACTTTCAAAATAAAGTGTAACCTTGTTTTTTTACATTTTATTTCCCTTACTTCCCATATTTTCTCCATCTATCTCTCCCTCTTTCTCTCTCTTTTTCTCTTCTTCTTTTAGACTAGCCATGCTCTCCCCGGGGAGTCCCTCTGTTCTTGGGCAAACCCCAATGATTAATTGTACAATTCAGCAAAAGTGCTACATAAGATATTTACTCCATCAAAACATCACATTAATTTGTCATGGAAGGCAGCCATGCCACTTCTCCAGAGTCTGGATTTCAGACAAGGGTTAAATGGGGCTCACAGCAAGCCAGGACGCAGTTGTGATCAAACAACAACATATTAGTGCTCGACCAAGGACAGATTTAGGGTCATTGAGCACTAATGTGCATTTTTTGGGGTCATTCATAGCACATGCCATCCAATTTTTTCAATTATTGTTACCAATATGTAGCAATTCCTGTACTGCTGAGTGGAGTGCACAAGGTAAGAATGCTGACTTAACAAATGAAATGCAAATGAGATAAAGAGAATCAAACCGGAATGGAGCATTTGCCTTTTCAAACAACCTGTTACTGTTGCTAATTTCCAATCATACAATTACATCAGACATAAAGATGGTCAGATTGTATTTGGTCAATAACCATATTGATCCAGGATTTGTTTGTTCATTTAAATAATACAATTCACTTATGAATCTCATAATAAGAATGCACATTCTGCCAAGTGATAACATTTGGTCGGATTTGTTCTTGTTACTATAGACTACTGCTGTGTTGTATTATCAAAACTGTCCAAACAGAATAATCTCAGACACCTGACTGTTTAGCAGAAGGAGGTGGCATGGGGCATGACCTCTTGGTGTGATTTCTGGTTCCAAAGACAGGGTTGGGGCTGATGTTTATTTTGGACATTCAGGATGTGACACATAAGCTCTAGGCTTGGTGACAGAAGCCAAAGTGGGATTGTGTTTTGGATGCAGGCAATGGCCAAGTCGATGTACGATGTTGAGAATATTAGGGAAAATTTCCCCTACAGCCTTCCGAAGTCTGATCCACAACAATATAACTCACCGACTGCAGGATACCCTGTTGGGCAGAGTTATTGTCAGAATGACTGTAATAAACAATGAAAAGTTGAAAGCTGAGGTTTGCATTTCCTCTTCTCTCCTTGACATACAAACCTAGGTTATCTAACATATACTTGGGCTGTTCAAATAAATATAGAGAGAAGTTATATAATACAACATATTTCTATACATGCCGTATAGACACCGATCAACCAAAACATTATGAACACTGACAGGAGAAGTGAATAACACTGATAATCTCGTTATCGTAGCACCTGTCAGTGGGTGAGATATATTACGCAGCCGGTGAATATTCTGCTCTCAAAGTTGATGTGTTTGAAGCCGGAAAAATGGGCAAGCATAAGGATCTGAGCTTTGGCAAGGGCCAAACTGTGATGGTTAGACGACTGGGTCAGAGCATCTCCAAAACTGTAGCCTTTGTGGGGTGTTCCCAGTCTGCAGTGGTCAGTACCTATCAAAAGCGATCCAAGGAAAGAAAAGCATTGAACCGGCCAGAGGGTCATGGACAGCCGAGGCTTATAGGTGCACGTAGGGAGCAAAGGCTGGCCCGTGTGGTCCAAACCAACAGACGAGCCATTGTAGCTCAAATTGCTGAAAAGGTTAATGCTGGTGCTGATAGAAAGGTGTCACACAGAGCACAGTGGACAGTGCATCACAGTATGTTGCATTTGGGGCTACATTGCCGCAGTCAGTCAAGGTGCCCATGCTGACCCCTGTCCACTGTCAAAAGTGCCTACAATGGGCACATGAGCATCAGAACTGGACCACAGAGCAATGGAAGAAGGTGGCCTGGTCTGATGAATCACGTTTTCTTTCAAATTATGTGGATTGCCAGGTGCGTGTGCATTGCTTACCTGGAGAATACATGGCACCAGGATGCACTGTGAGAAGAAGGCTAGCCGACGGAGGCAACATGGTGCTTTGAGTAATGTTATGATGGGATACCTTGGGTCCTGCCATTCATATGGTTGTTACTTTGACACGTAGCACCTACCTGAGCATTGTTGCAGACTTTCATGGCAGCCTTTGTGCACCCTTTCATGGCGGTGGTATTCCCTGATGGTATTGGCCTCTTTCAGCAGGATAATACGCCCTGCCACAAAGCAAAAATGGTTCAGTAATGGTTTGAGGAACACAGCAACTAGTTCAAGATGTTGACCTGGCTACCAAATTCCCCAGATCTCAATCCAATTGAGTATCTGTGGGACGTGCCTGACAAACAAGTCCAACCCATGGAGGCAACCACCTCACAACTTACAGGAGGACTTAAAGGATCTGCTGCTAACGTCTTGGTGCCAGACAAGACAGCACACCTTCAGAGGTCTAGTGGAGTCCATGCCTTGACGGGTTAGGGCTGTTTGGTGTCAAAAAGAGGGACCTACACAATATTAGACAGGTGGTCATAATGTTATGGCTGATAATATATACATATACACTGTATATATTACATATATAAACATTATGTATATACAATATATACATAGTGTTACTGCAATGCAGAGGACTTTTAGATGCCGAATAATGAAATTCAGTCTTCAATGGAAAGAGCATGGAGGAACACAGACAAACGTCTGTCTCCTTAAGAATACTGTATAAGCAGGGACTAAGAAAGCTGATCAATAACAAAGATATGGGTAAGACTACCAGCTGGATCTAGAATATTAAATGCAGCGAACTAAGGTACTGCAGGAGGACATAGTGTTTATTGAAAACAGGGTGCACATTTAAATGGAAATATGAAGAATTTCCAGGAGACAATTTTCGAGTTTGGCTGAGATGTTAGAGGGGGTATCTTCCAGTTGAAGAAGTTGGTGAGGTGACGTACCTATTGGGAAGGATGGAACAGACAATGATGTGATCAGGTATTGAGCTCAGATTGGTGACTTGAAAACTATTAATCTTTTGTCTTGCCAGGCTGATTGCTTCAACCCATACAGCTGGGCAATCGAAAAGTGGCTTCAGCTGCAGGAGTCAGACGTTATGCAGGATTCTGCCAGAAATTTGGTAGCAAGTGGTTTTGAACACCATAGCTGTTTGTGGAATGGTATTGTGCAACACACCTTATCTCACACGTTTTATAATCTACCTATGGTCATTTATGATACACCACACCACAAAACCAGCCAAAATGTTGTGCCCGTATTAAGGCTGATCGAGTATTTTCTAATCACCAGTATTTGATTTACCAGTTTGGTAGTAGAAAGTAATAAACAACTACAAAAATAGAACACGCCAAACCTCCCTGGTATACCAAAGCAATATGGCCTGATGAGATGTGGTACACGGCCTTTACACGGTGCTAAGGCTGTTCTTATGCACAACACACCACTGAGTGCCTGGATACAGCCCTTAACTGTGGTATATTGGCCATACATCACAGACCACCACGGTGCCTGGTTTTTATTATGAACTGGTTATCAACACACTTCCTTATACAGAGGATTTCATCTTTCAGGGCTCAAAACAACCAGTTTATAATAAGGAAAAAATACTGAATATACCTGTGTACAGAGTTTTATTTATTATGTAGCTTGAACCTGTTCTTTTGCTTTTGAAATAAAGAACAGCAAAATGGCAGACAGTTTCCGGTGTCTCCCACGCACTGAGACTGAACATGAGCATGCATCTGTCTTAGAGAACGTTCAGAATGCTTATCTTAATTGATTGCAAGCTATTTCTGGCTTTGGCACAATACTGGATCACTCTCTCTCACCCTCTTTCTCTTTCCTCCTCTCTTTTGCTCTCTCTTTCTCACCATATCTCTCCTCTTCCACTGAGAGTGATTTATTGGTGCGGGCCTACCTGAGTTGAATCCTTTCCTGCATTATGTAAATCCACTGATGCATAATGCCATGACTGATCCAGACAAAGGGAAGTCTGCAACCCAGGACTCGGGGGGCCTCGGTACTGGACTAAATTGAGCATTTAAATATTCTCCCCAAGCTGTCTTGGACCGTGCAAACAGACATACACACGTGCATGAACCCACACATACACACACACACACAAATATGAACATATTTTGAAAGCCCTGTACTTATATATGAACATGGGAGCGTCGATGTAGCCATCTCTCTCCATGTAGTGCATCCCCAACTTTTGTGGAAAGAACAATAATTCATGAAGATTACTTTATTATCTTTGCTATCCACTCAGTTGTACAGTGCACCAGGAATTTACACAGAATGTAAATCTGAAGAGAAAATACAGATTCCAATATGCTTTCAAAACAATCCAGGTCTGTTTGCATGGTGCCACAAAAGGTTCACATTCTACTCCAAAATAGGAAACTATTGAATGTTTACTTGCAATTTTTTAGATACTGTAGTTACAACCAGTTAGAGAGTCAAACTGTCAGTTTCAAAGTTCTTACTAGCAAGTGAAGCCGGTAAGGCTAACATTGAAACCATAGATAAAGGTGAAGCATTCATCCTTAGACATACAGCTTTTCATACATATTGCTATTGATTTCCTTTTCACCAGCAAAATACCTAATTTATGTGTCAGAGCTCTTTTTAAGAACCTTTCTTTGTCTTTTTAGTCAAGGTAAGCAGTTATTCCCTGCTTTTAAGGACACTGACAGGAATACAATAGCTTCAAACTGTGCATTCTGGGACTGGCAGCTCTATGGTTAAGACCTAGAAAATTACCATGGCCTTTTGGTATCCACTTTGGTTTTCCTTTTAAATTCCCCTTTTTGAATTTTGAGACTAGTTTGAGGTTGGTTGTGGACATTAGCACATTGGCATCCACTGATTGGAGTCACCTTGTCAGTAGGGATGGGTTTTGCTGGGCCAGCTGGATTTCAAGAACTGTTAGCACAAGGCTAAATGAGAGAAGGAAAAATTGGATAACAAGAGCAACACATTCCACTAGGTCGTCAGACGCTTTTGTTCTCCCCTGTTACATAGACTCCTTGTTAAACAGATCCTAAGATTTTGAGGAATTGTTTTTCAATTAGCCTTTTTCTTTCATACAACTTTTGTAGGAAGCCATTTTCTTTCAGCATTTGGTGTTTGGTTTTTATTGTTATAGTAATATGCTTCTGAAATATTTGTTCATGTACTACAAAAGCTCTGAAACCAAGTATCTGTCTGCCTTCATCCTATACCTTCCCCACATGCACCCTTCACTCCATCTCCGTTCTGCAGCCCAGAAGCAGACTAAAAACATTGGGTGACTGGGCTTTTAGTGTTGCGGCTTGGAACATACTTGCAGTTATTGTCAGAGCTGCAGAAGGTCTACACTCATTTTAGGCAGAGCTTTCTAGCATTTGTTACTAGAGATCTTCTGTCTACAGCATCAACCCCCAGTAGCTTTGATTGTTGGTAATGTCCTGTTTTTCTTCCAATTCGTCGATAATTAGTCAACACTTTTGTTCTTTTTTGTGCCCCAATTGGTTCACCTCTGCCACTGAAATATGTTATGTAAAGCCCCTTGCAAAATTGTTCCATTCTCATCTCAAGAGAGGGGTTCAGGAAACAGAAAGACAGTGGTTCTGTTGCTCATCCTCTCCCTGGCACGTATTAATGTCAATCCCTGTACCACTCTACATTTTACTCTCCCCATATATAAATATTTATGAACAATTCCCCCTACCCACAACTATTCGCCTGAACGCATAAATATGAATGGGCAGGGCAAAGGTTGAAATTGGGTAGGGAGTTACCCTTTAATTCCATTGCACAACTAGCAAGAGACAAGATCCATTTGTTTGTTTGGTCAGAGGTGTTCCTGTACAGTCTGAGAAACTCGTTAACTACCCCACCACTATGCTTATCTGTGAGCTGCTCCAGAAGACCAGTAGTTGTTTGAGCTCTTGTGGCCTGATATTCTGCTCGACCGTGAGTCTGCGCTTAACAGTAAGGGGTATGTTGACGACTGGCCACTGCTACGATTCCAGCTAAGGTTGTTGCTTTGACTCTGAAGTCCCAAGTGGCTCTGGGTAGGGTTTTACAGAGATATACCTATAAACTATCCAAATTCATAACTAAAGACTACACTTTTTAGCATTTTTATTCTAACAAGATATGGTGCACACCGATTACATCCTCAACTCCAACATGATTGGAGGAAATCAATTATCTTTTAATTTTTTAGCCCAGAATATTGTGACTATCCTCTGGCCTTATTGCAACTCCACAACAGGTTTATGTATACTCTGATGCCCATTTCACCAAACAGTTGTTATCACAGCCTTCATTCAGAAAGTGTTCTCTACAAATGCATGCTACATAAGAACATAAGAGCATTCCCAGGGCCAATAATCCCGATTGGACCTATCAAAATGACTTGCCACATGGTGAAGAGAATAGGTAGCCATGTCCAAAATTCACATGTCCTAAGAAAAGTTTGAGACACACTCTGTAGGACTCCCCGGGCACAATCAGTACGCCACGATCAGAACCTGGTTGCAATGACGCGCCTATAATGCAAAGCAGAGTCTTAGAAGACCACACAGCTTAGGGGCCCGACCAAACCTTTTTATGTTAGAACTGAATGACACGCTAATTTTACTGCTTCAGCAGGGAATTACATAGTAAACCAACATTTCCTAAAGCATTTATTTTAGCCAGCCATGTATAGTAGCTGTACATAACCTCACAAACCACACAGCCTACATATGTACCTGAGTCCTACAACTCAAGACAAGGCAAGACACCAAGGATAAGAAATAAAACAGCAGACCCTCAGATCAGAAAAACATCAGACAAAGGAGACTTCTGACTTATTTTTACTTACATTTTTATGGTAGACTGTGGGCTTCTGCAAAATTATAGAAAACCATTATCTAAGAAAAAACTTCATTATATTACAACAAAAGAAAACAAATAAAAGTGGACACTTTTATAATATAAATTACCTTCATTTAGTCACAATCAAATTCAATTCACATCACTACACAAGCACAGGGGCCTGTGGCAGGAGAATATTTGGCCAGGATTTCCTGCAAGGCCTCGGCTGTAAAATCCTTGAGTCCCAAAATACGTTCAGCTGCACTAGCAACAATTCCAATTTTCCAGACTGCTTATCTCTCTGTGCTCTGCTGTTAAGGACCATTGCCATAAATTATACAAAGACCCCTTTTTTCAAACACAATATATTGGATCCTGCTATTGCCAAGACTAACTGGTGCACGTCTTAACATTGCATCTTGAACACTGCTCATTCCATCGAGTCCTCTTACTGTGTTCTGAAAGAGTACAGTGAAACCAAGAATTACTGTTACATTCTGCTCCATGCATGCACACAAAAAAACTGAAATGAGAATCTTTCTTGTGACTGATGCCATATTCTCCACCAATGCTCAATTCTCTACTGACACCATCAAAGCATCCATGACACTCCCCTAAGTTTACACTCTTTGACTGCACTACATTGTAATTTTGTTACGCAAAAAAGCAAACAAATACCTCTCTTTACAAATTAGCATGAATGTGAAGTGCATTTTAGATGCTTTTCCAGAAGAAATGTTACACATATTTTTGGAAAAGGTTCCAATGTACTCATTCTCATTTCAATGTACTCATTCTCATTCCTGTCTGGAAGGGCTAAAATCAGGTCTTATTTATGCCACTGCTATATCCACTGGCCATTGAATAGAAGCGCACCAATGGCTGGAACTCGGCAGCTATTTCTTTCCGGATTTATCTCTGAAGACACTTTTCATTCTCCGCCGGGGCCTTCATTTACCCTGCTGTGGTTAGCCGGCAAGACTGATGGGCCATGCATGCAAATAAAGCTGCGGTTTAAAGGTGACCAATTGAACCCTCTCCCTCCCTCTCGGTCTCCCTCTGCTCAACTCATGCAAAGGCCTGATTTAGAACAGAAGGCATGGCTCGTTAGCCCTGCAGCCTGCCTGGACCTGTTTCATTTGGGAATTTGCTGCATCCCAATGACAGAAAGCAAGGGATTGATGGATCGGACAGATGAGAGCTGAAGTTCACGACTGTCCAGACTAAATGAAAGAGGATATGGCAAAGCAAAATGAGAGATGAGTGACTGAAGGGAAACTGACGGAGTTGTACTCACCACGGGTAATCTAGCGGTTAGCGCATCCACACAATAGCCAAAATGTTGCTAGATTGAATACCCATGCCGGCACTGTGAGGAATGCACAGTTCTGCCCTTGAGCAAGGCATAACCCAAATTACTATTTTCAATCTCTTTGGATAAGACAGTAAAATGTGAATAGCTGGAATTGGAAGAAGTATGAAATATTCCTGGAATCCAAAACGTAGATCACCAACTGGCTATTTTGACTGCTATTATTTTATTTAACCTTGTCTGTACAGATTTGTCTCATTGAGATAAAATTACAACCAAGACAGCATCTGATCATACTGCTTGGTTCACTGAAAAGCGTGGTCTTGTTGCCTTTTCTGATTAAATTGCCCCACTAAATGAGGAGTTTCAGCAAAGTGCTGCTTAATCATTATAAGTAGTATATTCTCGAAAACAGACTTCAATTTGTCATGACTAGTTGATTTTTTGCATATATTTGTAAAGTATGTGACATAAAACCCGTATTCGTATTTTTATTATACAAAACTACATATACCGATATACACACTCCACACGTAAAGCTGCTTGGGTTTCTGCCCAGGGGTTCTCCACGTGCTGTCAAAACGTCAGCAGGCCCCGACCTAGCGAGGCCCCTCTGTGCGTAGTGGAACCCACACACATTCCTTAGACACCACACACGCCACTGTCCTTTTCAATTACCTTCCACGCTCCAGCTAGCACAAAGCCAGCTAAGCGGAGCCATGCAGGGGAGATTATGATGCCAATCTAATTGTGCCTCAATCTTTTCTCTCACCCAAAGCAGAGGTGGAACAAAACAGAGAAGAGGAATAGCAAAAATAAAACACTGTGGGCCAGGGGAAAATAATTGGATATCTATATCTGTGTGTTGGTTGGGAATGGTGAGGAGAATTCATGAGTAAGGTGAGTGAGGTGGGGGTATAAGCTAGGAGGCAGCTCGGGGAACAGAGACGATAACTGATGAACTGCAAGGTGTGACGACAAGCTTGAAGACACAATTCTACATGTATTGTGTGCACAAAATTAAGGACGAGAGATGGAAAATGTCTCTGGAAGATAAGAGAGATTATCGTGAATTAAAAAACAGAAAAGGTACCAGGCAAGCCTAGTTCAACCAACCTGCAATTAAAAGTGATAAATGTTGTTGCCCTCTCTGGATTCAAACCTGGGTCTCCCATGCGAGTGGCTGTGTCTTCAACCACAACACCATGGTGCTTTACCTTTGTCCAGTGATGATCATTTTGTCACGCGTTTGAATATTTGAATATTTCACTAGACACCACTAAGCATTGTGTAAAACGAACAATTCTTATTAAGTTTACCTCCACCACCATCAGCATCTTTGAAATGTATGGCTTTTGCCTCTGGCCGTTTTAACAGCTTGCTAGCCAGTAACAGGCTTTCTACTATCTAACTTACTACTTAACATAGTCAAAGCTATTATATGGCACAAAAAACATTTGTTTTTCTTTAATTAGTGAATAACATAAATACAATAACTATAAATCTCGGTCACAATATCTGACTTTTGCATCAAGTGAAAAGCCAAGAGAATCATGGAAACCCCTACTCTTTTACTCCCCAAGGGGTTTTGACCTAGCTTCTATTACCCCAAAAATCCTGCACGGACGCGCACCTTGAAAATCTATCAGAAATAGTCGCAATATAAGCAGTTTTACTTAAGGCTTACTATAACGTAGCTACTGAAGGTTGTAGCCAGCCAAGTTGTCTATCCTGACGCAAAAAGCATGCACGGACACGTTCTGCAAAAATCCACCAGAAATCCACTGGAAACAGCAGCATAACTACAAACAGTTTTATTTTAGTACTATAACACCGCTACTGAAGGATGTAAGCAAAGTTTTCATCTATCCAGAACAAATCCATAATAAAATAAAATAAAAAATAATAAAATCATAGAGGGAATCATGCAAGTACTTGGTTGCCAAAATTGACTACCAAAAATAGTTTTTACGGCAATTGTCAAATGCTTCCTATACATTTATACTGGCAATTTGGCCCACTAGTCAGCAGCAAAGTGTTCAGATTGTTCAATGTCTGGGGGTGCACTCAAACAACTGCTGTTTTCAACTCTCACCATACAGATGTTGCTGCAGGAACTTACAGTCAAAGTTTAGTAAATCATCTGAAGAAGAAATAAATTAACCTACAACGTCCATTAACTGTTAATTATCTACAAAACAGCATTTCCTGTTGTTGCAGGAATATTAACACTGTGTAAAACCATCTCAATTTAAAGGGCTAATCCGCCGGGATTTTACGTGATTTCAGCAGCCCGTCTGGGAATTTGCAAAAGCATGTTGAAATGTGTAATAGTTTTTTATTTGTACTGATTGAAATCAAGTATAACATCACATTTCATAATGCTTTAATAACAATGACCTGGACTCCAGATTCACAAATGACACAGTAGATGGTATGGGCATACTTCCCTACAACATGTCAATCATCTACTGTTGTCATGAAAATGTATATATTTCCTTAATGTGCAAAATGAGATTATTGAATGCTTTTCAAAGAGTTCAGTTGTGAATCACAACCAACAACCAATGCAAAAGCTAAAAACTATAGTTAGTAGACCGCACACCTGAAACTGAAGAAATAGAATAGAAAGATGGTGAAGTGGGCCAAATATCCATTTTATGGTTATCAGTGCTTGTTTACAGTACTTAGGCCAAAGACTATGTAATCAAGTATCCTACCAGCTCCATAATGCAAATGATTTTCTTTATATAATCAATTTAAATTGTAAACGTCAGTGACCAATGTGGAATTTATTCTCTGTGGAAGTAAAATGCAGCAACAATAGTTTACATTTAAATCAACTCTTAGTGCTTGTTTTCTCATATAAACAGAAATTGAGTTCACTCTTTAGAATTGTATCAACCAGGAAATTACAGATATTTTGCTTGCCTCTGTCTGCCACTGTTCATCGATGTGCTTGAGGAGATGATCACATTTCATAGTGACACCAATTGAAGTAAGGGGGAGTGATGTTGCCAGAACAAAGTCTGCATTTTAGGATGCACTTATGATGAATGAATATTGTGAAACACTATCATTTCACTATTACTGCAGATATGTTATGAAAATTGTATGATATTACAATGAAAACCTCAATATAATGCCCCATTAAATTTACAGAAATAAAATGTGTTCTGCAATGTTAAAAATCCAATAACAACTTATTTGAGTAAATGGTGAATTTAAGAAAAGTGTATTTACCCAGAAGTGTATTACTAGAAACTTGCACTACATTAAATATGCAATGCTATCTTCCTACATTTTCAACAAATCCAGATATTATCCAGCTTTTCTATTGCCTATAGTACCACAAGTTTCATTACATTTTCTTGCACATCCATATGAAAATACATTTAAAAGACTTGGCTATAATCTTGGAGGTGGGGCCGAACTGATAGAATTAACAAAGTAGTAACTAGGGGTGGCTTATGTTGGCTCACAGTGTGGAAAATCAATTTTACAAGGACAATAGCCATGAGTCATTGTCCAGTAGCTTTGAACGTTCCTGGTCTTTCACTTGACCTTTAACCTCCCAACAGCCAAGAAATGCTAGCGTCATTTACATCTCTTTTATGACATGTCACATTCACCTGGGACTGGGCCTCCTCCCTATCTCACAGCAGCAGTGTTGACTAAGGGGCCTTATCTATAATGGGCAATTTCTTTAAATCCTCCGCCCCCCTCATGTTTGAGAATCAGATAAGTCAGATTAGTACCATGGCTCTACGCAGGGCTAGAGGAGCTCAGGGATATAGTCATTCATCATTTATCAGGCTACTACTTTATTATTAGCCTTTTGCTTCATGATTAATATCTACAACCCCTCATTAAACATGATCAAAATATCCCCACCTCTGTTCTGGGGAAAATAAGTGTAGCCAACAAATGTTCAGACAACGCCAGGTGTATATTTACAAAGTAGCTTTACTCTCTTAAAGATCATCATTATTAACCATGTGCAGGAAGAACCATACCAGACCTTCAGATCAGAAGAACTTTGATCTGTGAGTAGTATGCAACAGCAAAAGAAAAATTGTAGTCAGTTGGGATTTAGCTAATTGTCTATTGAGTAATTACCAAAGAACACCTCCTGAGAATGACTCATAGCTTGAAGAAGAGTGAGAAAAGCAAACCATAAACTGACAATTTATATGACAAACTATGAAAGAGACAAAGGAGATTTTTATTCTATGCTGCTATGCTTTATAACAATCTTTATGGAAATGGCCTCCTAAGCCAAGGTACCTCAGTTTCATTAAGGACAAACAAAGGTGTGTTGTTCTGCATACTTAAATTGTTTTTTTCATCTGCTATTCCTTGCTGTGGTGTTTTATAGTTTATTGTCTCTATCAGATATGGATCAACTTTGTAGCAAATTTAAAAGTGACGTATAAAATAACAATGAGTATTTTTAAGACACGGTTTCTAATCTTGGTCCTTGGGACATACAGCAATGTTTGTTCCTGTTCATACAGCTCCTTAACATCATTGAACTAATCATTAAATGTATTTCTCCGCTGCTCAATATGCCTATATATGTATATTCGTATTTTATTAACATATCATTTCTGTACACAGTTCCAACATCATCGTCAAGTTCACAGACGACTACACAGTGGTAGGCTTGATCAGTGACAATGACGAGTCAGCCTACAAGGAGGAAGTGCCTACAAGGAGGAAGTGCCTGGTGGCATGGTGCGCTAACAACCTGGCCCTCAGTGCAAAGAAAACCAAGGAGCTCATTATGGATTACAGGAACTCTAAAGGTTGCAGTCACACCCCAGTTCTCATCGATGGCACTTAGGTGTAGCTGGTTCCCAGATTCAAATTCCTGGGTGTCCACATCTCCGAGGACATCTCCTGGACCCTCAACACCTCAACCCTGGTCTAAAAGGCGCAGCAGAGCCTGTACATTTTGAGGCTGCTGAAGAAGGCCCATCTGTCTCCAAAGAGCCTTGTGAACTTTTACCACTGCACAATTGAGACCATTGAGAACTGCCGCGACACGGTGTGGTTTGGTAGATGCTCTGCAGCCAACTAGGAGACCCTGCAACGGGTGTTGAAAACTGTCCAGAACCTCACCTCATCACTGCAATCCATGTATGTCAGTTGCACATACTACCTAGCACCTTCAACTCGCATTCATTACACATTTAGAATTCTCATTTGTACTCACATGTATACATCTCACCTATAACATACACTGTTATTTATTGTTTCACTTGTAAATGTTCTGCCTTCTTCTATTTGCACTTCTGGTTAGATGCTAATTGCATTTCGTTGTATGGCATTTGTACTTGTCCACTGGCAATAAAGTTGAATCTAATCTAATATCATACATTCCATCAAAATTGTAGAATTTCTAAATTTCACTTCTAGAAAACTGGACATCATTAATTCCTGGTTCTAACCAAGCCATAATATCATATTTCATAGGAATTTCATACAACTCATAGCAGTTTTCAATCATCAGAAGCAGTAAGTCTTTATTTAGCAAGAGCCAAAGAAAATGTAAAGTGGAAACTCAAAAAGCAAGTGGGGTTCCTGTCAGTCCTTAAAAAACCAAAGAAACTGTAAGCCTGTTCATCCTGCAATGTGGTAGATAAGAACGTTGTTCGACCATCCCCTTCACTTTCTGCACATTTTTTGAGTTATATACTGAATTTTTTTGCAGACCTATGAGATGTAATTCTGTAATGAGAGGGTCAAACGGTCCTGAGCCACGCCTCGGCTGTGGCTCACAGAAATAACACGTAAATAACGGTTGCCAATATCGTTAGCAGGAGCAACGTTAGATGAAAAGACAGTGATTTGTTTCAAAGTAACTTTTGCCAAAACATTCTCTCAAATAGTGGCTGAATAAATTCATGCATACAACTCAGAATATTTCAACACCATGGATAGTATACGCTGTCGGAGAAACAAGAAACCAGAGACCAGGCAAACCTACTACACCCGGCCCACTGAAGAACGTGCTGCCCTCTCAAGTGTCAAACCATGGCCACATGAAAAGCTATGTCGTTAACCAATACACCACAGAGATGTACATTTGATGGGTGTCAGTAAAGCCTCTTGTTTCTTATTAAGTTTACCTCCACCACAGAAAGCATCTATGAACTGTATGGCTTTTCCCACTGGCTGTTTTAACAGCCTATTAGCCAGTAATAGGTTTTACCAGTATCTGGTAAAACCACGGCATTACACATTCCAGTAGTCGCTAAACACCATTGAACATTCTGCTAAACAGACTTACGTTTCTTATAAAATGTACCTCCGCCATAGCATCTATGAACTGTATGGCTTCTGCCACTAGCCGTTTTAACAGCTTATTAGTCAGTAATAGGCTTACTAGTATCTACTGTCTTCCTAGGAATAGTCATAAGAATTGAGCAATTGCTAGCGAGACTGAAGATTAACTTTTCCATTCCAGAAAAAGCAATATAACCGTATACAGTTTTAGTTAAGGCTCACTATGACGTAATGTTGTAGCCAGCAAATGTGTTTGTCTATCCTGACCCAAAATGTATAAATGGCAGCGTAGCTCGAAAATATCCCCCCGAAACAGTAGCAATATAATTGTTAACTGTTTTAATTCAGACTTACTGTAACAAAGATACTGAAGGTTTTAGCCAGCAACGTTTTCATCTATATGGAATAATTCATAATGCATATTTTGTTTTGCCTGTGAGAAGATCCAAACACAGGACCTATAGTTTGCAGGTCCGCTTCGCTAACCACTATGCTATTTACAAAGTTGTGCAGTATTTCATGTCCAGCATGCAACAATAAAAACATGCACCACAACAAGAAATGTTATGTACCCAGTACTTCTAATTGCAACATCATTGCTTTGGTTTTTACCATAATACAAGCAGTGATCTAAAGTTGAAATAATGTTGTACACATTGTATTTAATATGATATGAACAAGATACTGTAGCAACAAAAAGTAAGCGGTAGATGAAAACAAGATGTCCAATCACCATTATGATTATCATTTATAAAGTAAAATCAATTCTCCTGTCCGTTATTTACTGGGTAATGGCAGGTTCATATAGCTTGTCTTGTCTTTTAAATAAGAAATATGATCTTTTTCGATTGAGTTCAAAGCCAGGGCTGACAGTCGGGCCATCGCCATACGTACGTACTTCATTTCTTTGGAATTCCCTTGCATATAGTCCATTATTCCAAGGTTATGTACGGAACCGTATACAGTGTTCATCCCTAATTTATTGTTAACTTGACACTGGTATCGAGCAGTGTCAAAATGTTTCGTAAAGACAACATTTGATATAGAAATATAAAAAGTATATTGTTTTTTGTACAGGACTTGACACTGATAGATTACATCCTTAAAAACATCCACTTCATTTCATTCACACTATTAAAACATAAATAATTGAATAGCCCACAGAATTTTAGCTAATGTATTTGCACGGAAGAGATCCTCTCAGGCCTGGGTTATGTTTTCTGATCCCTGAGTATTTTGAAAGTCTGGTGACGCGCCTGGTTTCTACCAGCTTTGAGTCTCACTGAATATGTCTCTACTTACAGTTGTGCTCATAAGTTTGCATACCCTGGCAGAAATTGTAAAATGTTGGCACTGATTTTGAAAATATGACTGATCATAAAAAAACATTTCTTATTTAAGGAGAGTGATCTTATGAAGCCATTTATTATCACATTGTTGTCTGGCTCCTTATTAAATAATAACGACAACAGAAATCACCCAAATAGCCCTGATCAAAAGTTTATACACACTTGATTGTTTGGCTTTATAACAGGCACACAAGGTGACACACACAGGTGAAAATGGCAATTAAAGGTATATTTCTCACGCCTAAATTGCAATTTGTGTCTCTGTATAAATAGTCAATGAGTTTTTTAGCAACAGGCTAGATACTGAGCAATGGGGAGCAGAAAAGAACTGTAAAAATACCTGCGTAACAAGGTAATGGATCATTATGAAGATGGAAAAGGATATAAAAAGATATCCAAAGCCCTGCAAATAGCAGTCAGTACTGTTCAATCACTTATTAAGAAGTGGAAAATTCAGGCATCTCTTGATATTCTTAATACCAAGCCAAGGTCAGATAAACCAAGAAAGATTCCATCCAAAAGTGCTAGAAAAATTGTTTGGCACTTATGGCACTTATGGTTGTGACCATGAAACAATTTTGTGAGGCGTGTCAAGGTGTTGTCAGGAATATTATTACCCAGACTGCTCTGGAAAAAGACAGTATGGTTGTTTCAAGGAGCACAATACAACGATACAAATATGAGCTGCATGGTCGAGATGCCAGAAAGAAGCCTTCACCGCCAATGTCACAAAATTCAGTCTCCTGATTTTAATATCATTAAGACACTCTGGTGAGATCTCAAACGTGCGGTTAATGCCAGACAACCAAAGACTTGCATGACCTGGAGGTATTCTACCAAGATGAATGGGCAGCTATAGAAGAATTTGGGGCCTCACAGACAACTATTACAAAAGATTGCACATTGTCATTGATGCTAAAGGGTGCAAAACACAGTAATAAGAACTAAGGGTATGCAGATTTTTTAATAGGGATCAAATAATTGTTTTCTTTCTTGTCATGTTTTATTTCAAACTTATGTCTTTCTGTAATAACCTACAGTTGAATGTGAATCCCATAGGAAGTAAATTAAATGCTTTGCCTGCTCACTCATGTTTTCTTAAAAATGAATTACATATGTTACCAATTCTCCAAAGGTAACTTTTGAGCACAACTGTACTTTGCACACAAGGATCTGGATAGTTTCTCCCTCCCATTCTACCTTACAGAGATTCTACCTCTTAAGCTCTGTCAGATTGGATGGGGACTTTGTGAACTGAGAACTTCAGGCCTTCAGACGTCTCCAGCCCTGTCTTGCATGTGTGCTTCAGGTTTGTGCTCTTGCTGAAGGACAATTCTTCACCCAAGTCTGAGGTGCTACTCTTGAATAGGATTTCCTCCAGAACCTCTCTGTATTTTGTAGTTCATCCATCCTTCAAGCCTGCCTACCAGTCCCTGCAAAAGCATCTCCGTCACATGATGCTTTCACAACCACGCCTCACCATAGCATTGTCAAGTAATGAGTGGTACCCCGTTCTCCACGAAAATCAATACATAATATCCATCTTTCATTTTAGGGCAAAAGTTTACGTTAAAATAACTGAAGACCTGATGGAAGTGGAGTGAGTTTATTCTGCCCTCGTGTAGTGAAGAGGCTGATTCAAGAGGTGAATAATGTCAAAAATCTTAGAAAATTTGAGACATTGGTCATATGAGTCACAGAGCCTCCAAAATTGTAATGTGATTCCCCCCAGCTACCCTACAATCTATTTGGATGTATTGACAGAAGGCTCTACAGATTAAAAACTCCAAGTGCCTATGTTTATGTCTTGACAAACGGTTATTAAGTGTTTACCTTGTGGTCCTAGTTACTTTGTTTTACCTAATAATTAGCATGCAGTAAAATGTAGGGTTATTAGTATTGTTTGTGATGTGCACTTGACCCATCCAAATTCTTACATTATGGTTTTTATATTTCAATCATGAGCAATGGTTAAGACAGAAAGAAATATAGATTAGCCTGCACGGTATATGGGATATTTGCAGGCTATAATTACATTTGACTCTCTCTACTTGGAGATGTTAAGGCCATTCAGAAATTCTGATGCAACATTGGGCAACCTGGTGGCAGAATCTTGCAGAAAAATTAAGTTACATCTTAAATGTAGCATACAAAGGCAAATCAAATCAAAATGGTTCATATTAAATGCCTTTACCCGCACTTCTTCGTCCCAGTTCAAGAACACAAAATGCACCTGGCCAATGCAATCTGTGCAAGAATGTCAAAACAAACATATAAAATGTTATTTAGATGTTTGTGCAAAAATATGTTTTGGGCTTTTAACAGTAAATATTCTTTAATGGTATTGTAATTAGCACAGGCTTACTGTGTGGAGTCAGGACAGCCACAGCAAGGGACACCCAGACCAAACCATAGACATAACTACATCCCAAGCTGAGATGGGGGAGGTGGTGGGTAAATTGGAACTAAAGTGAATAATTCAGCAGTCTAGATTTGAATGGAATGATTTCTTCAAATACATTTTGTGGATAGATTAGAAGGGATAGGTTGCCTGAGGTATGCTTTCTTACACTTTACCTAAGACATGAAAGAAGTTCATTAAGAAGATATATGAATGATCTTACTGTAGGGTATTGGTGAGTGTGCATCTAACAGTAAAAAAACATTGCAATGACAGTCTAAAAGTGTGCCAATACATTTAGAGAGACTGCAGACTACATTTTAATGAGAGATAGCAACAACAAAGAAAGACAAATTCCAAAGTCCTGTGGCAAGTCAACAGATGCTCTCCATTTCACATCCCTCTTAATTTCCAGGAGATAGACAAGCACTAGTTTTTAATGAAGATGGCTGCAAGACGGGATCCATTCCAAACCAAGCCTGCCCTAGATCTGAGATTCCTTACAGATCCTTTGGACACCACTGAATGAAAAAAAAATAAACTTCTTGAGCACTTAGTTTTTAAGACTTAATTTTTTAATCCATAAAAATGTCTGCCTTTATTGTCCATGCCCACAAGTTTGGTTTTAACATAATTATGGGGATAAATACATTGTTTCTTGCAAATCATTTCCCACTCTCTGAAATGTATAAAGAACAATCTTACGTTATACCCACAATCTCTGTATTACTTTTACTACAAACCAACAGATCAAAGCCTACAATAAATATGAGTTGTAGAACATTTACTCTTTAAGAAAATAAAATATCTTAGAATTTAAAATATGTGTAGTATTAAAATGATGATGAACCAAGCAGGACTATAAGCCACACTACGAGTTGGTAAAACATCTGTCTTGAATTATCGTTGTTTCTTATTTCCCCTTGCAGAGTATAGGTACATGTGCATCTCTTATCCAGGCTCATTATGCCTACATGATTACACTATTCATCACTACCTGTCAGACCCTTTGTTAATGGCAAAAACCCTTGCTTATACAATGATATCTCTAGAGCAGATGAAATAACTAATTTCCTCATGTAAACTTGACCAAATGAGACCTGGAAGTTTTGCAAACACATTATGTTGATCAATTCAATTACAAAATCTCATAAAATGACCCCATCATTTATTTGTACTCCAAGTAGATAAACATAATCCGGAAGAACTCTCTGGTTGAGAAAGGGGTAGGGGGAGCTTTTGTTTGAGTTAGCCATATCTTGCTCTGGCCTCTGCTGGCAATTGCTTTTTTCAGCTTGACGCACTTTGAGGCAATCAATGAAATGAACAGAAAGGCATGACGATGTGAGTGGGGGAACCAAGGGCTAAATTATCCAAAAGGCTGTTGCCTTCACATTTGGTCACACCTGCAAGAAATATAGAAACATTTTAATATATTTCTTATATCTAGGGTCAACCATTAATGCCACAATGTAGTTTTCTTCTAATATGATATTGTTAAAACTCTATGATGAATATGGCCACCTGCATTTTAAACAAAACACCAATGTCATGGGCTTGCTCGTTTTGTGTATCGGTAGACATCTACTCCCATATTCTTGATATCGTGCTCCAAGAATCTCTGTCCATAGAAGACAGCTATAATAGTATAATATAGTACGAGACACTTTACATAAACGCAGGGAACGACCTTCCCATGAATCTACCACATTCAGTCTGGCGTCTGGCAGAAAGGTCTGTATTATCCACTTTTGCAATCATGTCTAGACTAAAATGACCGCGTCTCCCGGAGACTCTCAATTGTTACAGCTGCATTCCCATTGAAAATAACTTTCAATTGCCTTAGCATCTGTATTTCCAATGCTTTTTTTGTGAAGAAAGCATTTCTCAGTAAAACAGCAAAAAAAAAATCTTCCTTGTTCTGGAATACAGAATGTGAAAGTGATTTGTGCATGTGTTTGTGTGTGTTTGCCATAAATTATCTTTGTCTGTACAGGGTTTTTATTTAGTTAATTTAGTTAATGGATGCATAGACAGCAGATTTCCAGATCACATAGAGCTCTTGCAACTCCCTTACATGGCATGAGCATGAGCGAAGCTAACTCAGGATGTTGAGTTAGCATACCCCCACAATGTTAAAACCACATAACTTCCTGGTTAGAAGAGTAGTATGGCAAGAAATATCTAGAATGGCCTGGTACCAAGAAAGGTCAGGAGAGTGGTGTGCCATGTTCTTCAAATGTACAAAATCTGTTGGGAGTGCAATGAGGCGGGAGGAAAATGTGGATACAAACAAATAAGTGAATGAATAAGAAACTAATACGGAAAACAATTAAAGCAATCCTACTTAAAATGAACCTGAATGGCTAAATACAGTGGTCTGCAAAAGTTATGGCAACCTTGTTAATTTCCATGATTTTCCTTCATAAATCGTTGGTCCTTAGGATGAAAAAAATCAGTTAAATATATCATATAGGAGACAAACACAGTGATATTTGAGAAGTGAAACGAAGTTTATACCATTTACAGGAAGTGTGCAATAATTGTTCGAACAAAATTAGGCATGTGCATAAATTTGGGCACTGTTGTCAT
>JACXGJ010009217.1:0-24816 GCA_016801105.1 Esox niger
CCTCCCTTCAGCCCTCCATCCTCATCCGTCTCCCTCCCTTCAGCCCTCCATCCTCATCCGTCTCCCTCCCTTCAGCCCTCCATCCTCATCCGTCTCCCTCCCTTCAGCCCTCCATCCTCATCCATCTCCCTCCCTTCAGCCCTCCGTCCTCATCCTTCTCCCTCCCTTCAGCCCTCCATCCTCATCCGTCTCCCTCCCTTCAGCCCTCCGTCCTCATCCTTCTCCCTCCCTCCATCCCTCCCTCCCTCCATCCTCAGTTGTCTCCCAGGCTCTCTCCCATTTAGGGTTACTATCCCCATATCCATCAGCTCTTAAGAGACTCACTCTCAGACTCTTCCTTACTCTGTGCCTCTCATTTCCCACCTTTCTATCAACTCAATTGAATAAAAATGGGCAATAATGGCACAAGAAATGTGTTTACATTGCCAGAGCATGTATAAAATCAAAATACTTAAAGTGAAATAAACTATCAGAAATTATAAATAAACATCACACACACACACAAGTGCCTCTATCTGTCTTTCATTCTCATTTGGAATCAACTGAAAACCCAGGACATCTCAGACCCCACACGCTGCCTGCTTAACAGCTCCATCGTTCTCCATCTCCTCTCTAATTTCTCCTTTCCCTGGACTAGCGCTGCTTTGTAAGTCTGATTCCACAGGCTTTACTTTCTCCAATCCACAGGTCAGCATTTGGCGCACACACACAAACACACCCATGCGCGCGCGCGCACACACAAACAGAAAAATATTCCGGCCTCCCGTTCTCCCCAATAACCGCTCCAATTAGAACCACATGTGTAATCATGGTTCAGGCTAAGGCAATGTGGCAGCGGCTGAGCACTCCTGTCAATCACCCTCCTGATGACCACAGCCAGCCAATCGCTACGCTCTCACTACCAACCAGATAACGCCACAGTCCACACCGAAACACTTCCAAACTTCAAACTTTCAATTTTTGGGAAAAAAAACCCAGAAGGTCTAAACGTTTTTTTCTTCGGATAAAAACCTCCCAAAAAGAAACCGCCGGTGTGTCCACGGTGACCTGCAGATGTAACCATTCCATTTGCAGTTTTTCCACAGTCAATCTGTTTTAATGGGAGTGTTGTGATGGAGGCAAACGGCAGGATATCCAGGGGTCAAATCCTCCACATATCAGCGTCATGTGGTCTATCTATCGCTGGCTTTCCACCTCTCTTCAAAAACACTTTGGAACACCACACAAGCCACTCGACCAATGGGGAGCAATGGTTTTGGGCTGGCAGGAGAGTTTTAATGCAGACTGAGCGAAGGACAGACGGAATACGTCCTCAGAAAAGTGTTCGGTATTAGCAACGCTCTGGACATTAAAAACTTCACAGACAGTACTGTCCATTTCACTTGACTGCAGACATATGAATTTAGAATGGGCACTCGCACAAACGCACACACACACCCTCTCACACACACACACACCCTCTCACACACACACACACACACACACACACACACACACACACACCGACAATCACTCAAGGTAAGAAGACTAATATTATGTTTCTGGACCAAATTAAAATAATGCATTAAAGCCTAAAATGAAAGGTTTCGATGAAGTCCAAGTCATATTATAACACAGCAGTCAAACCTGTTCTAGAATTGAAGCGAACAGAAAAGCAGTCAAATGGTAGTGTGATTACAGTCCGTCTAGTTAGACCATTTGGAACGTGTTCTTGTAGCCACACCCCGGCTCTGACACAAGCCCAGTTAAACCCTGACAACATTGCTTTTTCTCATACAGACATACACATACACTTTGCCTAACTACAACCAAAACACGTTCAAACACGCAAACGCATTGTACATCTGTCCCACCCTGATAGTGTCATCTAATCCCCATTACTGCTGGGTTCCATTTCACTAAATAACTATGACACCGATTCACTTTAGCAAACCGTGAACATACCTTGCTTACTTCTGACAGAATGTATCACAGCAGGAGGTATGGGGGGAAACAGTTTACAGAGGCAAAATACACATATTCCAAAACAGAGAAAAGTACAATTTCAGTATGAAATCAGAAGAGAAATGTGGAAGACAAAAGCACACGGGACCATGTCAACAACAGGACATGAAAAACACATCGAGGAGGAAAAGAAGGAAAAATGTGTTGGATTTTCACTGCCTGCAGCTGGACACGGACCCACACAGACACACACACACACACACACACACACACACACACAGACACCGCAGATAAACTAGAATGACTGTCCGAATTTTTTGGACACATCTAGCTCGCTGACTGATTTTTCAAAATCACTTTTTCCTTATGAATTAATATCTGTTTCTATTTCTATTTTCCCAAACTCTACTTTCTGCAAACTGATTTTTTTTAATCATTATCTTTAAAATGACTCTTATCTTATTTTCTTGGATATCAAACAGACAAGTAGTGAATCTTGCCTGTATTACTTCCTAATGCTGCCCATGTAACTACCATGCAGACACAGTGCAATGCGTCTCGGTCTCCTTTTCCTCCATTCTAAATGAGAAATGAGACCCTCACTGCTCCACTCTTTAAGTCCAACAGCAGGTATGTCTGTTTGAGCTGAGGCTTTTCAATAATGCTAATGGAGTCACTGAGCAGACACTTTCATCTCAAGCCACTTCAAATTATGTCATATCTTCCGTATATGTGGCCCAATCGGGAATCAAACCCACAACTCTGGAATTACAATCATCATGCTTCAACTAACTGAGCCACTGCAACCCCTTTCTCCTTAGTCTAAAGTCTTGTCTGGATCTGTCCACCGCAGCTCAGAAGACACATAGGGAATACACTGCTGACAAATATGCAGCTTTTTCTCATCTCAAACTCCTAAATCTCTAATGCAAACAGTTCATTTGACTTTTTTCAACAGTTTGTTATGAACCCAGTACAAATAGATTAGTCCTAAGGGTAGAATAACACAATCACAAATATTTGGTAATACTTCTAATTAAAAAAGGACATGAAATGTTTTTAGTAAAATGTTCAATGTAAATACTTTTCAGATAATGTGTCTGGATTTAATTAATTAGTCCAATATTATTGCATTTGTTTGTTCGTAGCAAATGTACATTAATTTCTAATTCTTACGTTGAAATCGTATTTACGAATAACCACAGCTAAATTCAGAGTGGAAATGGGAAATCAGCTACATTAAAGATATACATTATTATAACAATTAAAAGAAAACTTTAACAGTGACACTAATCCTTCGGGTGTGAATATATTTATGCCACCACAGATATGCCTATCACCAACCAAAAAATAGGTTTTTAGTGTTATGACAGGAATATAACATGTGAAATATAGCTATTTCATTCCCGATAAATATTCTATTAAACCTCCATCAGTGGTGCAATTAAAACTGTCACCGTCACGTTGCGGAAATGCCACCGGATGGCACGCGCAGTCTCGCAGCGAAAGATGGGGACAGGAGCCACGAAACAACAGGGGGCAAGTAGAGGAGGAGGGAAAGGGAACACACTAAATACAATTAATTATGCCAAATGCCCCAGCGTCCATCAATCAAGAGGAAATAACGGCCGCGCTCAGCCATAAGATCTGCTTTTTTCTTTTAAATGACACACACATCCACAGCACTTTCGGCGAAACCAACAGCAATGAATTGTCATTTAATTTCTCCTTCCATCATGCAGGATATCAACCGGTCTGACGTCCGGGAATGTCCCAGATGAAGGCTGATATTTAAAGCGTTCAGGGACAATGATTTAGAGAGAATTGTGGGATTGCTCAACCGCAAAAACGTAAAAAAGCGGTGATGTCTGAAAACTTCTGAGATGTTAAAAATACCAGAGAAAATGTAATTTACCCAATGTGATTTATCAGTTTATAGATGTATAATAGGCCGAGACCTTTAGAGACTACATTATGAGATTATTGAAAGGATGTCATAGTAAATTACAAAACTTTCCAAAATAGGAAAATAGCAATAAAACGTATTTGCAAAAAAGAAAATCGCCGGAAACACTCAAATGTGTAAATAGGTGTCATCACAAAGATGCACTCATGATCTTAAAAGTAAGCCTACTCTATTTGTTCTCGTGCAAGGGGCGCTCTCGGCTATTCTGTTAATGTGGAGGCCTACTGCACCCGTTTGCCTCATTTCCAACACTAGCAAAACTTTTTTATTCAATTTGTTGATCTTTACTTTGTTCTTCATATTCTCAATATATTTCATATGCGTCCGTTGCTAAATAAATATATTCTGAATTATATCAGTACGCAAAAGATTATCAGACTTAATCCTATATTTACAACAACTGTATCTGTTTAAAACAAAACGAAGTTATCTGTTAACACGAGATTGTCTTTGCTGTTCATACTTTTGGCTTTTGATCTGATGAACAGATTATGCATGCATAATATCCGATAGAAATCCATATGATAAATTGTTCCATGCACTTCTACCGAACTTCGAGTTACAAATAACCTATTACCAAGAAAACGCATTCAGACAATTATTTGACAAAAATAACCAATCTATAATACCTACAATGACTATAACCTTCAATCCGTTTATTAAATTGTAATAAAATCATGTAAATAAAACGGACTACCATATAGCATTACATAATGACCATTTATACTGACGAGATTAAAATCCGCAACAACCAAAGCGAAAAGCAGATGACAAAATACAATTAAAGAAGTCTTGTAAACTATTTGGCTTAAAAGTTAGTCCGTATAAACTAATTGTTTTAGCAAAAAATAACATTTCGCCATATTCGTTTTGTTGTCAATATTATTTCTAAAATAAATAAAAGGCTTATCGAATTTTTTTTCCTAATGTGGGCTTCATAAAAATGCGTCTTTAATTTGAGTTCAACATTCCCAAACCGATTCCGCCCTCGGTGTGTGGTTAACAGGTATTAAACGATCAAAAGGAATTCAAACTATGGCCGAATGGGTAGCCCATGTAAAATTAACACCAGTTATTGGAGTGTTGATAAATGAAACTATTTAACAAAGCATTCTTTCAGCGTTCCGACGGTTATTCAGCTCATTACATTGGTTACTTCATTGAAAGTCACTTCGGACATCTTTGAAGGATATCTTTGTCCGAAAACTTTTTTGTTGTTTTATGAGCGAGCGGTTGTGAACCTGACACCTTCCATAAGCCGCAGACAGCACGCGGCCACTACCCTTCCATAATTATTTGGCTATTTCGCATCGAAATATGAAAATAAAAAGCAACTATTAGTACTAATGAATTGTGGCTATTTGAATTTCATATTTAAACTAAAATCTGTTATTTTGATAGCACGTGTTTATCTAGGGGAGAGGTCGCGAGAAACTCGCTCGTGGGTCCTTGCCATTTTCAAATAACTTTTTTTCTATTGTAGAAAAAAGTGCAAGGTCTGTGAAGTGACGGATCTAGACTTTCATATTTTGACTACAGTGGATGCCAACCTTGATGAAACGCCCATTATTCAACAACAGTCATTTGCCAAGTAAAAATTATATTGGGTTATTATTGGTTTATTAGACTTACTGAAAACAATGATCGCGGTAAACAAGTCCAATTGTTGCAGTGTGTTCTAACTGAACAACAGGCGCGCACACGTTTACACTTTGAGGAACACACGATTAAAGAGAAAGAAGAGAGGACATGTAGAGAGAATATGTAGATAAATGTATCAACCTGTTCTTGTTTTCTGAAGAAGTCAACTTTCACACCAGTGGCTGGACCATGTGGACAGCCCCGCTTCAGCTCGGCGCAACACCCCCGGCGAGTCCACTCACAGCGACAAAGACGCAAAGCAACAGACCAAAAAGAGAGAAATCTTGGGATCTAAGATTGGTATCGCAGGACCATTACTTTCAACGACAACCGTCTTCGTTAGTTAAGTCCGTCCTTCCTTTCCTTCCTTTCTTTCCCTTTTGTTGTGCGTCCTCTCTCTCTAGGAGTGGGTACTGTAGTGAAGTCGGAACAATACTAGCTAGTGTGCCACTCACACACTGGCTGCATGCGCAGCCCTCGGGGAAGTTGATCGAGAGAAAGCAAGCAGCTTTTCGGGCTGTTCGTGGCCTCTGCTTACTGTGTTTTGATCCTGGTATCTCGCTGTTATTCAGATCCTAACCACTCCACAAGTCCCAATGACGATACTCGAATCAGTTTTTGGCATCCCGTCTGTCGTTCGCTCGTTCGCAGATAAATCAGTGTTGAATTACTCGGGTTGTGTGTTGGTTGAGGGACAGTTTGCTCTACCGTAAAGCCTCTAAAACAGGTGCGCGTTCACATCTTCCTGTGCCTTGCTAGTGGCGGACAGAGCAATGCAAGAAACCACCGCACATCAAGGGAGCAAGCGCGAGGCGAATGCCTGTGGAAGGTTTAGGCTATACGGACATGCCTGGCCAACAAAACGATGACGTATGTCGTGCGGTTAAGAGTCGAGTGAAGGGATCCGATTCATCCAGTCAGTTCAGTCAGTTGTCCTAATAATTTCAAGTTGGTATTGTGATCAGAATAGACACCAGAATCTTTCTTTGATATATACTTCCACTGTGGGGAAAACATTTACTTCCTGATGAATTTACTAAGTGCTATACTATGCGCACCTTTCCACACATTCAATGACAGATTTGCAAGAGTAGGGTAAGCATACCTATTAAGCCCAGGTACCCGTTAAGCTTACTTTGGATTCAAACCAAAAAGAAAAAAAATCATTTTGGGATGTTTAATGTCTCAAAATATCTGCTAGTTACATCCGTGTAACTTTCTATTTTGAGCCAATCAGATTTAATATTAATAAGTTAATACATTCATGAATAATGTGTTTCGAAGTGCTACTTTCATACCAGTCAATTTAAAAGTGTATTGAAGATTATCTGACATGTCATATATTGTCTTGGCTTTTTTCTTTAAGTGCTCTTAATTCAAATGAGAGATTAATCAATCATTTCATTTCACGTTGTTTTGAAAAAGGTATGCCATATATATAAAAAAATATTTGATGAGATTGATTGGTAAACCTATCCAAATGTTGCTATAAACTGTCTGTGGTTGCTATATTCAAGTCATGTGCATGCGGCACTGGTTCTCTGTCTGGCAGCAGCATTATACGTACTTCCATATATTTATTGGACTGCAATAGCCAGGAGTTTTCTCAGTTCTGGGAATAATTAATTAACTCTATTTATGAGGAGATACTGTCCCTCCAAAAATAAGATATGAGAGTGAAGACAAATCATTCCCATTCCAATCATGTCCTATTTTTTAACTCATATTAAATTTAGTTGACCTCACAAATCTTGACCTGTTTTCCTATTATAATATATAAGGAAAAACTATTTGTTTGCATTTCTGATATAAATTACAATTTTTATTTACAGTAAAATGAAAGCTTCAATTACTAATAGCATGTATGAATTGCGTGCACATAAAAACAGTAAAACCATTTCTGCAATATTCTATAAAAATTAGGAACATTGTCTGCTTTGCTCTTAACCATATGAGTGTGTGGTAAAACATTACACCAAGATAAAAATAACTATCCAAGACACTCAGAAGACAGATTATTGACGGCCATGTGTCTGGGCAAGGTTACAAAGCCATATTCAAGCAATTCAAAGTGCATAATTTCACTGTTGATGGATTACCTGCAATTGAGAAAATTCTAGATGACGGGCAATCTACATAGGACAGGTCGTCCCACCAAATTCAGGCCAAGAGCTGACTGAATGATGCGCATAGAAGTCTTTAAGAACCCCAGGGTAACATCATGGGGTCTACAGGCCTCTCTTGACACATTCAGCACAGAAGTGTATGAGTCACATTTCAGAAAGAGACTCCACAAACTTCTGTTGTCCAACAAGAGAGGTCAGAAGAAATCAAACTTCTGTTGTCAAAAAATAACATCAAATCCCACTAACATTTACCAGACGGTAAAGATTAAAACTACTGGAACAATGTGCTCTGGACAGAGAAGTCAAAGGTGGAGGTGAAATGAGGGGTTACTTATGTTCTTTGAATTTAAGTTGATTTTTGGTGAATTAATGATTGCAAAGTATAATCTAGCAATCAGTTGCTAATTAAGGTTATATCTATGTATCTATCTAATCTGTATGTTTGCCTATCTATCTATCTATCTAATCTGTATGTTTGCCTATCTATCTATCTATCTAATCTGTATGTTTGCCTATCTATCTATCTATCTATCTATCTATCTATCTATCTAATCTGTATGTTTGCCTATTTATCTATCTATCTATCTATCAATAGTGTTGAAGTAAAGATTACATATCCAAATGTGCAAATATTAGAAAAATACATTTACCTAATGGTTACACTTAATATTGAGAGTCTCACTTTCCATCTGTAGGTGTTCTCATGGAAGTAATACCTTCAACAAATATTCAACAAATTATCTGTTGATTAGCAACTGCTTGCTATGGTTAGGTTTAAAAGAAGGCTTAGGGTAATGGTTAAGTTCAGGATTAGGATAATATTTTAAGGTTAGGATAAATGTTAGAGTTAGTAGATAGTTTAATATTACTGATACTCAGTAGATAATCTGTACAGGATCTATAAACCTACTTTTGGGACACTCAAAATAAAGTGTCACCAAGATAACTTTATTACTTTATTAATTTATTTACATCACCGTACAATCTTTTTTTGGCATTTGACATATCTAATGAAAAGCTTAACTGACAATCAAATAGTGTTACTGGACACAAAACAAAACAATAGCTACAGAGTTTTTTGAACCAATGACAGACTGAATTTGTTTTGTTTTACAGTGATGGAAAACAGCATGATAGCTTACGATGTACCTGAGCCAGCCAGTCAAACTTCATTTTACAAGGAAAATTGATTAGGTATACTTCTAACCACTGCAATCCACATGACATTGAAGATGCACCATCAAAAACTAGCAAACTAGCTGCTAA
The DNA here is from genome assembly GCA_016801105.1 of Esox niger. Lineage (NCBI taxonomy): Eukaryota > Metazoa > Chordata > Actinopteri > Esociformes > Esocidae > Esox > Esox niger. Next base: position 8,944 of record JACXGJ010009217.1, read on the forward strand.
GCATAACATGAAACAACATTGGAACTAATTTGTAAACATCTCTTGCTGTAGCCAGTTATTACATCGACATTTAATGGCTGATCTATGCTAACATCAACCACTAAATAACCAGAGGAAATATTTCTTGACCTCCTACGTCATGTGTCTCAAATAAAGATAAGGGAGACTCACAAGTTTATAACTCAGTACTTCGATTTGTCATAGAAACATTATTTTCTGTTTTGTAATTGATGAAAAATAAAATTAGAACAATTTGCATATTTCATTTTCATTTTGACATTATTACCTTTTTGTGGAGATCAGTGGTAAAAACTCTTTATTAAATCCATTTAGATATATTTTTTTAATACAATCAAATCTGGAAAAGACTAAGGGGTCTGAATACTTTGAGAACCACGATAGTTACTTATCTGTCCTTATTGTAGGATGCTTGAGCTCAGTAACTGAGAGTCAACATACTGTGTACGTAGAAATGGGCACTTGAAAGATATTGCTTATCATCCTCACAGAAGTCAAGGAAAAAAACATTCACAATAATACGATTGCTGCCCAAACTACAAAAATGTATCAAGAAAATGATCTTTCTCTGAATGCCTAGCAATCACATGTACTTTGTTTGAAGCACAACTGAACAATATTCAGTCACACATTAAATCAATGCAGCCAGTGGTGAATGAGATGTGAATGAGAAGCTCATAGAATTACTCTTTTAAGTTTCTAGTTCATGGGCACTGGTGTCCCTGCATTCCCTGGGCCGAGTGTGTGCGTGTTTTCTGTACTACTTTTTACCTGGTTGAAAATGAAGTTCAATAATAAGGAACACCCCTAACTTAGTCATATAGGTCTTAACTCGACACCAAATAAAAAGGAAAAAACTGCAGAAACTAGGCCCTACGTAGAATGAGTTTGACTCCCCAGACATGGGGGTACTTGCATGCTCTGGCTGTTGCTATCTAAAAATAACATTTGTCTAGATATTAGTCTACTGACTGAATTTCTGAAGTGGGCAGACTCCACAGAGTTTCACTGGTGACACTGTAACTTACTTTACGTCAATGTCATCTTAATGTATGTATAGGTAAATATACTAACTAAGTGTTCTGCAGTGCCTTTCAAAATTATGGAAACCCCTGACCAATTCCCTCACATTAATAAATTACAAATAGTGAATTGAAAATATGTTCTGTTTGATATTTATATTTTAAAACACTGAGGCTCAATATCAATCAAAATAGTTATAAAAAACATATCTGAAAACCATGTTGTGTTTAAACACCAATGAGAAAAAATGTTAGCTTACCATTGGTCTTCACCTGTGAACTATTAAAGTTGCCATTACATTTTCTGGATTAAAAGCCTACTTTTGAGGGTTCGTTGGTGAGGCTATGAATCTGAAGAAAGTTAACACAAAAAGTATTTGCTGAGATAAAGTAATACAAATGCATAGATTAGGAAAATACAAGAAAATAATACATTAGAGTTTAGATATCCCAGTGAGCACAATTGAATCAATAATCTGGAATTTAAAATTCTGCATTCAAACATGAAGGAAACAAGAAGCCACAGAGATGCAAGAAGCCACCGAGATGCCAACAATCACTTTGAAGGAACTATACAGTATAGTTCAGTGACTGGGAGTGGAATAATAATATTAAGATTTCTAAAACTGTTTTTGACGACAACTTGAAATAAATTATCACTCCAAAAGAACCATCGGAGAAAGCTTGAGAGTGATCCTGCTGTGATGAAAAGGGTTGGGGGTTAGATGAGACCAAGATAAAGCTTTTTGGCTAAAACTGAAAGCGCTCTGTGGCACATACTTAACACTGCTCATGCCTCAAGGTGGTGGCAGCATCATACTGTGTGGATGTTTTCTCCTCATAAAGGACTAGCATCTTGTTAGAATTTCAGGAAAATTGATTGAGAAAAAAACTGGAAAATACTACAAGAAAACCCATTTCAGTTTTGTGAGGAAATTCACCATTCAAGCACAATATCAAAGCAACATTTTGATTAAATTATGAATATTCCACCCCTCCTACCCCTGTAACTATTCCCCAGGTCATTGTTGTAAATGAATGTTTTCTCTAATAAATGTAACTGGTACAATTTATTAAAATAACTATTTGTAAATTTCCACCACACAAAAGCAGAATAATGCTGATAATATTTGAAAGGATATTGGGGGAACATTTGATTCGAAATAGAGTTCACAAATAGTTTGTTGTTGTCAGCATATTCAAGCTCAGTAGTCTGCATCTCCCTGATTATTTTCTCTTGTTTATTATTGTCTGGGTGTTGTGTAGTGTTTTTCAGCCCCAAATAATTAGTGATAAATCTCTGTAGAAAACTCCATTCATTATAGGCATTGATTTCGAGTAATGGAGGAATACATAAGCTGGTATACAGTAAACCTGGAATGCGAGATGAGTTGGACAGATTTTTACCAGACATGTGAGCTATACATCCATCCAAGTAGCAATTTAGCTACCTTACTAGTAACTTATCTATCAATGTCCAGGACAATTAGCTTACGACATACAGCAGATATAAAAAGCTATGTATGCTAGGTCATGGTTATGCCACAGACAGAACAGACTATAACAACGGGAATTCCAAACCAGAAATGTCATAATGTCAGTTCAATTGCCAAACTAGCTATCTGTTATGTAGTTAGCAGCTAAGGCTAAACTAAGTAATATCTCTCTGTCCGGGATCACAAACCTAAGACAAATATATACAAATAATTATTTTGTAACTATATGTGTACCTCTAGAAAGGAGTGAGTTTGTGTCACAACTAAACCAAATTCTGATAATATTTTTACATTGGAATTTGATTGGATATTTAGATTGTTGAATGCGTAGTGATAACACATTTGAAATAATTTCTTCGTATTATAGAGCACAGAGGAGAATACAGCTTGTATTCTCATTGATCAATACCTGAACCAAATGTTAGTGAATATGTTGAAATTATGTAGTGTGCCTTGTGTGTAGCTGTTCATTCTTGAACTATTTCCCAGTTTAATGCTTTCATTTGCTAATTGAGAGTATAATCGGGTTCAAGACAAAAATGTCACGAAGACTGACTCAGTAGAACTTGAAATATATGACATCATACCTGTCGCTGCGAAAAGATAAAGAAAACGAGAGAAGCAATAAGTCATAAGAAGAGCTTAGAATAATTCCTGTCTTGCTATAAACCCGAATGTGCCCTCATGTGCGTTCTCTCTATCTAAGCTTTTAACATTAGAGAATGATGGCAGTCAGTCAGACACCTGCTAGACAATGGACCATGACGGCCATAAATCACAATGCCTTCCTAAGATCAATACAGCTAAAGACCAGAGTGCAGTGTGTCTGTGTGTATGCCTGTAAATGTGAGTTGTTGACTGTTTCTGTTGTCGACAATGACACTACATCTGCAATAGGTGAAATGCATTGAAGTTGAATCCAACTAGAATGACACAATGTCTGTATTTACGATGCAAATAAACGTACAGGTTTTTTTGAAAGTTGTGAGGAACTGGAGCAAGAGCCGGTTTTAAAAGTGGGCCAGTATTCAAATGTCAGTTGATCTGGGATCCAATTCGTTATAGGTGCTGATATGATTGGCTGATTTAAGATATTTTCTGTATCCTATTCCTACTCAGAATCACCTTTATTCACTTAGTTAGTGTACACATACTTAAAACTGTACCATCTATAAGACAAAATGATCCTAGATCAGCACTGTCAGTACCCTTTGGGGATACACATGTTCTAAAAAGGAGACTGGGAGAATAAAGTAGTAAAGCTAAACACACTGTTTTTCTGTTTGTTTGTTTACACAGGATAAAAACATGAACAAACACTGATGCACAGGCCTAAAATTACCTTCACAGCTCATCTCAGGCATATAAAGGCTCTCTGTTTACTGGTGTGTGTGTGTGTGTGTGTGTGTGTTTGAATGTGTGTTTGAGTGCATATTTTATTTGTTTACTTGTTGTTTACTGTTCACTCTCTCTTTCTCTCTCATTATCTCCCCTTCTCCCTCCCCCGTCTCTCTTTCTTCAGCAGAGTGGAGGAATGCACAGGGAGTCATGTTCCTGATGCCGACTGTTGGTTTGTGTTTGTTTGTTATGTTGGTTGGCTGGTTGTTTGGTTCTGGGTTACATCAAGTACTTGGACACAGTCAAAGGATAAACAAATCAGACAGACAGAGATATATTTTGTTAGTAACTAGGATTTTACAGAATCAACAACAGCAGCCGACTGTGGTTGAGCAGAACTGATGATATCAGATATGGCTGATTGCATTAGAACAATATAATCATACTGAATGACTAGCATTTACTATACAGATCTATGTTCATCTAATATAATGGTCTCTAGACAAATCCAAGTTAATTGTCTGTATTCAGCTAACTAACAGTCTACAATATATTTGTTTAACCCAATGCTCTAGTCCTCCAAAATAATGGTTTGTACTGGGGTTTCTCAGATGTTTCATTGGCCACCTGCCGGCACCTGTAGCACCCAATACAACTGTGAAGTGATCATTTATCTAAGTGTGGGATGAGATGGGTTGGGATTTATGCATGTGTTTGTATGTGTGTCGGGGTGAGAGCCCTTGTAGCATCCCTGGCAACATGCAATGGTAGAAACAAGACCTGCTTTATATCATACCTCTTTCCTATTATGAATTCAATTACAAAAACAGTGTTGGGCACTTTCACTTATACACCTTTCCTATTCCCATTTAGCATCGGTCTGTGTTAATCAGGGGTAATAATTATCAAAGTGGACAGGTAATTAAATGAAAGCATAATTGACTACATGAGTTGGCTGTAGTATAACATTTCCCCTCATAATTAAAGAGAAATATGAGAGCATTCACCCAGGCGGTCAGAGCTGAAAACACCCCGCTCCCTCCTTGACACCCACACACTGCCTTTGGAAAGGAAGGGGAAAGGAGATGAGTGCATTATGTTTGTGTCGGTGTGTGTGCAATCTTGCTTTGTGTGTATGTCTGTATGTGTGTAAAAGAGAGAGAGACAGAGAGGGTGAGCGAGAGGGTTTGTTGTGTGTGTGTCAGAAAAAGTGGAATGTTTGTTTATGTGTGTGGTAACTGCATGGAAAAAAGAATATTTAAACATCCATCTGGGAGTGATGTAGTAAAATAAAACAGCACTAAAATAAAAGTTATTGCTGCTGATGTTTACAAACAACCCCAAATCCCTGAACTTCACTGATAATCAAACCCAGACTAGAACATATACAGCAAGAGAGAAAGAAAGACTGGGTTGAACTCATAAATACACATGCATGAGACAGAGTGAAGGGCTGAGTTTTGTGTGGAGAGACTTATTTTAAGGAGAGTGGGCAGACTTATTTTAAGGAGAGTGGACAGACTTATTTTAAGGAGAGTGGACAGTCTTATTTTAAGGAGAGTGGACAGTCTTATTTTAAGGAGAGTGGACAGACTTATTTTAAGAAGAGTGGACATTTTAATTTTAAGGAGAATGGATAGACTTATTTTAAGGAGAGTGGACAGTCTTATTTTAAGGAGAATGGACAGACTTATTTTAAGGAGAATGGACAGTCTTATTTTAAGGAGAATGGACAGACTTATTTTAAGGAGAATGGACTGACTTATTTTAAGGAGAGTGGACAGACTTATTTTAAGGAGAATGGACAGACTTATTTTAAGGAGAATGGACAGACTTATTTTAAGGAGAGTGGACAGACTTTTTTAAGGAGAGTGGACAGACTTTTTTAAGGAGAGTGGACAGACTTTTTTAAGGAGAGTGGACAGACTTATTTTAAGGAGAATGGACACACTTATTTTAAGGAGAATGGACAGACTTTTTTAAGGAGAATGGACAGACTTTTTTAAGGAGAGTGGACAGACTTATTTTAAGGAAAGTGGACAGCCTAATTTAAGGAGAGTGGACACATATTTTAAGGAGAGTGGACAGACTTATTTAAGGAGAGTGGACAGTCTTATTTTAAGGAGAATGGACACACTTATTTTAAGGAGAGTGGAAAGACTAATTTTAAGAAGAATGGACAGACTTATTTTAAGAAGAATGAACAGACTTATTTTATGGAGAGTGGACACACATTTTAAGAAGATTGGACAGATTTATTTTAAGGAGAGTGGATACATATTTTAAGGAGAGTGGACAGACTTTTTTAAGGAGGGGGAACACTTATTTTAAGGAGAATGGACAGACTGATTTTAAGGCGAATTGACAGAATTATTTTAAGCAGAGTGGACAGACTTATTTTATTGACAGTAGGAATCAGAAGAAGACAAATGATGTGAGGTGAAGGGTGGAGTTGGGTACTGAACCCTGGTGTTCGGAGGGGAAACGTGTGTACACATCTAGAAGTGTTACCCTCACAGTTTTCCTTACAGTCAACAAGAGGAGAAACCGTGCTTGGGCAGAATGTGTCATATCAGACATGGCTGGTTACACTGGAACAACATCCTCATAATGAATTGCTCAACATTAATACTGCTTTATAGTCATGCAATTTAATGCTCTATATTACTCTAACTCAATGGGGGTATCTTAGCCCATCTATATCCTTCTGTTCCTATCTACCACTTGTAGCACCAGACATATTACAGCTGTGACGTGATCATACGTGTGTGATAAGTTTGGGGTTTGGGTAAATTACTGGGAGGTGTGTGTGTTTGCGTTTTGGTGCGTAATGGTGCATTTATGCCTGTGTGTGTGTGTGTGTGTGTGTGTTTTGTGGGTGTGATGCAAACAGTGGCTGTGTCGCCCCTATAACTTAGATTATCCAGTGTAATAAGTGGGCGGTATGGGGAGTAATTGGTGGGCGGATCACAAGGAAAATTCCAGCCTGGTTTCATTAACGACTCATAAACATATTTACTGCTCCAGCTGCTCCGTATTACACCATGGAGAAAGATAACACAGGCATCTACATGTCTTACACTTTGTATTACATTTACATTTCACATGCTAATACAATCTTTTCACTTGTGAGGAAAAAACATATTTTGTTTGTAGTTTCACTTTAAAGAGAAACTTTCTTATTTCGTCAACGTGAATGTTGTTTATGGGTCAAAAAAATTTTTACTTCATGGTAAATTATTTTTTTAAAGAATGATTACAAATTTCTGGAAGCTTTAGCCGCTGAAAAAATAGAGAATCATTGGAGGTAATCAGCATGTAAGCATGTTTATCTTATAATGGCCAAATCAAAGGGAGATAGTTTTGCTAAAGGTAAAAAATGGTTGTTTAGAGAAAACAAAAATCACAATTGTAGTTTCTTAATGTTACTTGTAGAATTGTTCAAATCCTTTTGCAATTCCACATGTTTTAAATAACACAAACCCACATATTCAGAGTGTGACTTCGGCAGGCGGGTACTTCTATTCTTTATTTATTGGTAAGTAACGATTTGAGAAAGAAAAGCTGTGACTGAAACAGGGAAGTTAGCGCTCTGTGTTTCATGACTTTTTTCTCTTGTTTCCCAGTTTGGGCACATTATTATTTTTTCTGTATCTACAGATAGCGTATCATTTTGTTTTGGGTGAAAAACAAATGAGACTACAATCAAACTTGGTGGCTTGCTGACATGCTGGTGAGAAAAAACAATATGTCATTACATACTTAATTTGTTAAATCTGTATTATTAATAATTGCATTTTTAATGTCTTCATACAAAGTTACATATTATGGAATATGTATAGAATGGTTGCTTGCCAATTATTAATCGTTAGCTAGCTTAGTGACAGATTCTAACACATTTTCTGTTTATTCCAGGTTATTTTTAGCTTCTGATAACATTTACTGAACAGGCCCAAAAGGGATTTCACAGCATTTAAAGTTGTGAATATGTTTTCTATTGGAATGAATGTAACCATATGGTGTAAAAGCTTCAAGATTACAAATGAACAGTTTTCAACTAAAAACAACTAAGTGGTTTAAAAATAATTGTTTTAATATTTTGTATTTCCACAGGGAATCTACACATTTCCACATGGAATCTACACATTTCCACATGGAATCTACTAATTCACAACAGAGTGCTGTGCAAACATCAACATCTGGTAAAATACAAACAGAAAACAATATCAAACATTTAAATACAGAACATTTACTTAAAAAAACTAAAATAGCTCTCATTTAATACCTCTTTCAATGTTGTTCTTACTGCCCAGCAGATGAGTCAGTCTAACTTCAGATTGCCTGAAGGTTATTTTAACATTTATAGATCTCCAAACTCAAGTTATGCACAAGGTAGTATGACTCCTTTTGAAAAACTGTTTAATAAAAGAAAATCAGCCAATGTAGGGCAATTGTGGGAGTTAGAGACTCCAAACCAAGAGAACCATAGGAAATACAGTGATGAGTACTGTAGTTATCACCAGTGATAAAACATATTGCAGAATGATAGACTGAATCTATGGGCTTCAGGGTCGTTCCACCTACATGTAAATACAGTCCATAGTCAAACCCTGAGGGTCGGCGTCAAAGACACACATTAAGCGTAGTCTTGGTGTAAAAAAAACTCAATGGAGATTTTAGTCCAGGACTAGAGCCAATCTGCGTCTGTGAAACTAGCTCTAAGATCTTGGTTTCATTCCCAATGGTTACAAAAGAAAGTGGGTGAATGTTAGAGTATCCTGTGGGACTGAGTCATGTGTATGTGGAACTTCACACTTCGGCAAACCACTCGTCTTTTGTTCTCCGCCTGATGTTTCCCTCCGCAGATTTGTCAAATGCATGTCTGAACAGAAGTCCCAACACCGCAGTTAGGTTTGTCATGTGATTTCACGTGTACCTCCAGAGTCGTGACAGCCTTTTTCCCTCTGTGTCAGAACCATACTGTAGTCTCACTAACCCCATGTATAATGGATCCCAGACATTTTGTACCCATTTATGTATGGTGAAACCCAACCATACACATACATTCGCACACACACTGCCCTCTGCTCCCTTCCTCAATGTGATCTTGTATCAAAGCAAACAAATGACATGCTGTCCCCCCCCTTTTGATCTGTCGTTGTGTAGACTGACATGCAGTATCTTCCCAGCTGACATTATCAATCGTTGTGTGGCGTGGCAGTGTTCTGGCTGCCTGGTGGTTCCCACAGGGAAAGCCTACAGTACAGCAGGCCTCTTTGTTTGGTTTAAGCCCCCAGAGAAAGAGCTCTGACTGGGTCTGGAGCTGTCAGAGGCAGGTCTGGCTAGAGGAATAGCGGGAGAGATAAGGAGGGATAGAATGGAGGGATGAGATGAGGATTGTTGGGAGGGAGAGGCCGTAGGTTTTACTTACTTGCTCACACAGACTCATCAGAGACATGCATCACAAATGTAAACATGCACACACACAAACAAAGAGGGCATAGCATTTCTGAACATGGTTCCTGGTTTTCTCCTGAGAAAGATCTCCCAACTGGCACGCCCAGATTAGTATGGGCATCAGTGCTAAGCTGACATTTAACATCCTGATATTACTACCACTCAATTACATCTCCTTCTGTCACACGTCTGACTCTCTAAATGTTCCATTTAAAAGGCATTTATGGACATAGGACTCATTATATCTTCGTCTTTTCGTGTTCAAGTGAAATGTTTGTTCCATCATTAAGATGTCCATTTGCTAGATTTTATTAATTCATTTACAAATAAAATAAACGTACCCTGTGTCCATAAATGTCAGTGTTGAACTGTGTGTTGTATTGTACTGTGTCCTTGGCCTCTGTCACAGTTTGATAGAAGTCAGTGAATGTGTTTGGTGAGGCTTGGACTGCTGTGTGTATAGAATACATGTATGTCATAAAATGATGCTTTCTGAACTGTGGTGTGTGTTATGAGTGTCTGTTGGTCTTGAATGCTCCAATGATTTCTTTTCACCAGGGTCCCTGCTCCATTATAATCCTATTCAACTTTCCTCCTCTGTGTTCTTAATGACTCAAAGGCAAACTACTTTGATATGAAATATGAAACAAGCACACAGTCACACACACACAACACACACACGTATGGTATGTATGTATTCAAAATCAATTAAGATTGTAGAAATGATTCAAACCAAGTTGAATTGGATTACGGACAATTGGCAGAAAATGTGATTTAACTTTAAAAATACAATAATGTTAAACCAAAATACATACTTAAGCATACGATATAATGTAATTACAATTTTTAAGGACAGTTTTTATAAGTCAATCAAAACGCATGACAGATGACAAAAACAACAATATTTATCTTGGAATAATTTATTTACATAAAAAATATCTTCTTATGAATGGAAAATTCGAATAAAACATACGAGCCACAAACAGCCTAAGCAGTGACAGGAATACTGAAGTTAGATCTATTTAATCTATTTCTAGATGACATATAATACAAAAAGGCATTATCCGCAGCCTCCTTCTTTGCAGTTCTGTGATTATTGATGTCAGTTCTGTGATTATTGATATCAGTTCTGTGATTATAGATGTCCTTATTGACTCTATACCCTTTTGAAAAAATATAATGGCACAGAAACACAGGCTGCTACGATAGGTCAGAGGCACAGTGTCCAACAACCTGATTCTGGGTTTGAGTCATGCAGTGTAACTATAAGTGTTACCTTAGATGCACAGGCTAAATTACCATATTAAAAAATATAAAAAACACACACGTTGCTAATGTTCTATGTAAAACTGGATAATAACACATAGCAGCAACATTCCTCTAATGTAACATCAGATGGCCAGGTCTAACATACCACCGTCCTCTTCTGTTCCCGGCACTGATTAGATGCGCGCACACACACACACGCACAGACCAAACTCTCCTATCCCTGCGGTGATGAGAAGAATAACTTTTCTTTGAGGGACTTCTCCTCAGTAGCATGGCCAGATGAGCTTTGATTTCGGCAGATTCTACCGTTAATCCTGGTTAGAATTTAAATAGAGAAGAAATGATTGCCTTTCCCTCCACTCTCTTTCTCTCCATCGCTCTCTCGACGGGCTCAGAAAGCCTGACCTCTGCTTTTTTCCCCCGTCCTTCAGATTGGTTTTAAATACTGGGCAGATTAAAGCACAGCCATGAAAGCTCACATTAGCTATATATTTAAAAATCCCCTATTCTGATAATCCATGTATTTGTCAGAATCAAACACAGGGGAATAGAACAGGAGAAATGATATAATAAGGAAGTAGAGGCAGCCGTATTGTGAAGGAGAATTATGTGGAGAGATACATTTAGCTGAGTATGTCCTGGCAAGAAGAAAGGCCTTGAAGATGATTATTGAAATGCTAACTGCTGGCCAGGGGACCATTTGACGAGACAAAAAGAGCGCTGGTGATTTAACGACCTCTGATGCCCTTGGCTGTCGCTCACACACCAGAGGCCCCTGCAGATGGAATGGTATAGCAATGCCATAGCATTAAGTGTGTGACACAGATATTGGAAAGAAGGGACAAACTGGTGACGTGACTGCATTTGCCTGGTCTTCACTTATACAAAAATGCAATTTCTGGGTAGGTTTTAAGGTCAGGGTTAGAATAAGGTTTGAATAGAGGTTGAGGTAAGGAAGAATAGAGGTAGGGTTAAATGTTATGGCTAGGAGTTAAAGGTAGCAGACATTGGCTTTTCCAAACAACCAATAATAAGCAAAGTTGTATAATATATCTTGATTAGGTTTGGAATCAGCTTTAGGATTAGGGTTTTGAGATTTAGGTGAGGGTTATAGTTAGGTTTAGGGTTTTTCATTTTACCCCCTTCCCATTTCTCCCCTCTTCCACTCTTACTGGTTTTAAGTGGTGAACACTGTGGTGTGCTTGGTGACTGGATGGAGGCCTGTGGGTCGTGCCAAATGTTTGGCTCTTTCTTCAGACTGATGTCTGTTCATTTACAGATGAGACACACTTACAGTGCAGTACTACCCTAGCGTTACTTTAGCATGACCCTTCGCTCCCCTGCTGTGTGTATACGGTTGTCTGGCTGGCTTGGCTGAGTGGTTGGTGATTTGTGATGTTACCTCTGCAGCTTTAAACTGCACCAAGCAACTTTGAGACCTATTTTATGACTGTAATATGAGGTACTTAACGTATCCCTGCCATAAAGCACAGCCCAACAGCAAATCAGACCCAGAGGAGTGTGGTTACAGAAGAAGAGGAAGCAGGCAAGAGGGGGTGAAGTATTTACTGTTAAAAGACAGATAATACTCATCCATCTAGAACACATGGATACTAAAGTAGGCCAAGCCTGATACCATCTGATACACTTGTTTGCTTCCCAACAGAATAATTCTCATTCTTCGTGCTTCCACCAGTCAAACTTTTATTGGCATGGAATGTCTCTACAGCATGCAAATAACATTCACCAGCCCTACATAGATAAGAAAATACCCAGCAAACCATGAACCATTTCCATAACATTAGCCAAGATACCCATTATATTCCAGTTAGTGTTTGATCAAATATAATGATAATGACATCCTAAAACCACTATTTGTTTTACATGAAAATGTTTCAAAATGAAATACCCTTGGATTGTTCTAACAGTCATTTAAATGTCGCACACAACATCTGTAGCAACCACCAATGTTTTCAGTGTATTTTCTGGTAATGTAATAATAGTGTACCAGTAATGTTAGAATTTATCTGGGGTGCAAATATACAGTATCCTGCCTGAATATACCTAGGGGGTCTGTGCAAAGTTCAAATTTTAACCCATGTGGTCCACCCATGGTTGTGGTCTCTGGATGGTACGTTTTAGGCTGTTGTTTCCAGTCCAACCTTTCCTGCACCTTTAGCCTCAGGTCCATATTTATGGCCACAATCTAGAATTCCCCAAAGGTTCTAGGCAGATGATCTTCTGCACATGTGTATATTCTCTACATATTCCCTGTTGAACTCTTACATAACAGGCTATAAATCACATAATGGTCATGGTATTTTACATAGGCCAAACAGAACAACATTCAGTGGCATATAAGTGTTTACTAATTTGATTCGAGTACACAAGGCGAACTAGACATTCTTACTTGCAGGTTCGTACTCCACAATGGAAAGTAGATAAAAAAGGTTTGATGATGCAGAAAATATAAGCAGTCTGTAAACGGACAATTCATTTAAGAACTTTTGTCTCCAAGTAATGGGCAGTACCAGGAGGCTGTAGTTCACCTGGTTGGAAAAACTCATAGGCCTTTGGAAAAACTCACCAAAACCTCTTGATTAGTGGTGTCCAGTGTTATGTTGGATCAGTTTCACTATCCAGAATATGAAACCTGCTTGTTTATGGCTGAACAAGAAATGTCACGTTTTACCAAGTTACAAAAATGATTCTTTCAATAATCCTTTGTTATATTGGCCTAATGCTCTGCTAGGCTGCCTGGGTAATTATACAATGAATTGGGATTTCCCATGTAAACAGTAGACATTCAAGAAGGATAAACAAATAACTTAATTTGGGTAAGGAAATATTCAGGAGGTAAGCATAGATGTGTCAAAGGCACAGAAGAGACCAAAAGAATTTCAGAGAGTCCATCCAAACATATAAACCACTAATAAGCCAAAGAACAGAACATCCTGGCTACAGTTTGCTGAAAAGTACCTTAAAAAACCTTTAAAGTTCTGGAACTAAGTCTTATGGACAGATGAAACAATATTAACCTGTGCCAGAGTGATTGAAAAATAGAACTGCCCATTATCTAAAGTATACCAACTCATCTGTGAAACATGGTGGAGGTAGTGTTATGTTAAAGTATACCATCTCATCTGGAAAACATGGTGGAGGTAGTTTTATGTTAAAGTATACCATCTCATCTGTGAAACATGGTGGAGGTAGTGTTATATTGAAGTATACCAACTCATCTGTGAAACATGGTGGAGGTAGTGTTATGTTAAAGCATACCATCTCATCAGTGAAACATGGTGGAAGTAGTGTTATGTTAAAGTATACTACCTTATAGCGCCTTGGGCATGAATGGCTCCTGAGTTTTTCATGGGAAAAAGTGAAAAGTTCTTGACTGGTCAATTCAATCATCAGATCTGATTCAACTTGAGCAAAGTTTCACATGACAATGAAAAGTCTGAAGGAAAAAAGCTCCCAAAACAATGAGGAACAGAAGACCGCTGCCCTGTTACGATATGACAAGACTTTAGGCATTGATTGTATTCAATGGATTTGTGACCAAGCAATAAAAAAGACAATTTTTTGTACCATGTCAATACATCTAAATATTTTGGTATCTTACAATTAGAGACAAAAAGCCTGAAATGTCCTGTAATTTCAAAATGTTTAGTCTGACATGAATGTAAATACCCTCATATGAATGTGGACAGTCTACAGTTTCACACAGTGACAATAGAATTATAAATCCAAAAAGTATGGAACAGTCCACAAACCTTTTGGAGTTTACTGTACTAGATTGAACTAGATCTTTGGACAAAAAAAATGCCAACATAATTCTTGGTTTTTGGCCCATTTTCTTTTTTTACAGCAATTGTGCTTGGTTAACAATTTTATGTATGCCAAAAGTTTGTGCATGTGTTCCAGTGACTTAATTATGCATTTTTTAGTTCGTACGGTAGCTCCCAGCAGTTCCCAGGACATCAGAAATAAAGATACACGCAACAACAAAACCTATTTTGGTTTACAGTGTGTATCGGCTATAGTTATATTTTCCTTTGTCAATCTTATATTTACATGCAGTTTATATAGGTATAAACATTTTTAATATAAAACAGGTTACATGAACAAGCAACACACTAACCCTCCCAATTCAGCATTTATAAGGGAGAAAAAGTAAGGGAGAGGGGTGGAGATATGAGTCTTTAATTTGGAAAGTTAGATGAATATGACAGATGGCTTTTCAATACCAGGAATTACAGTTTCAGTTCTTTATTTCTCTCTCCCATTATTTCCTTTACCTCTACTTTCTCCCCCCCTCTCTCTCATGCTCTCTGTCTGACAAAGTGCCCCCTCTCGGTCAGTCTGCTCCCTTGTTTCTTCAGAAATTCTCAGTGCCATTCATTGTAAAGACTGATCTCAGCAGTTATTTGCTAAGTAAAGCAATTAGATTTTTTTTGCATCAAACTCAATCTATCTCTAATGGCTGTTCCGAGCTTTTACACAGTGCTGAGCATGGGAGTTCTGGGCATGTGGGAGTATGGGACCTTGGGACATGGGAGAATGAGACGTCTGAGCATTGGGGCTTGGGACTTCTGGGCATGGGACTTTGGGACATGGGATCATGGGAACTCTGGGCATGGGGACAAAGAACTTCGGGATATGAGAGTATGGGACTTCTGGGCATGGGAGCATGGGACTTCTTTGCATGGGAGCATGGGATTTCTGGACATGGGAGGATGGGACGCTTGCCAAACTTCAGTTTGTCTATAGTCTGCCAGAAGAGGTAAACTTATGTCCCTTTGGGCTACATGGTTTTGTCCTCTTGGACAGGAAAGTGAACCAGTCTGTCTACACGATTCTGTCCTCTAGTGTCACGGTACAGGTGAGTCAGGACACATGGAGCGGAGCGAGTGGGTATTTCCCTTTTATTATTTCTCTCCAACCAAAATAACAAATAACATCGTACACTGAAGGCAAAAGCAAAAACACAAAGCTAACACCATACAATGACCAACAACCAAAGGACAAACAGGACTACTGAAATAGGATCCCTATTTAGATACAATGAGACGCATAAACGAATCTCCCTCTGAGCTACATGGTTTGGTCCTCTGGGAAATAGAGGTAAACTAGGTTCCCTCTGGGCTACATGGTTCGGTCCTCTGGGAAAGGGAGGTAAACTAATCTCCCTCTGGGCTACATGGTTCTGTCCTCTGGGAAAGGGAGGTAAACTAATCTCCCTCTGGGCTACATGGTTCTGTCCTCTGGGAAAT
>JACXGJ010009218.1:0-24799 GCA_016801105.1 Esox niger
TGGTGCGGTGGGCCCTGGGTTCCTCCTGGTGCGGTGGGCCCTGGGTTCCTCTTGGTGCAGTGGGCCCTGGGTTTTTCTGGTGCAGTGGGCTCAGGGTTCCTCCTGGTGCAGGAAAATGCCCAGCGTCATGTGGCCAGAGTGTGTTGGCTGACAAAGGCATTGATGCCATTGGCTGGCTCTCATGTTCCCCAGACCGGAATCCAATTGAGAACCTCTGACTCTCCAAGAGCTCACTGATGCCAGGAAGTTCTCCCAGGACATCATCCTCAGTCTCATCAGGAGCCCAGATATTGTCAGGAGTTCATAGAGGCACGTGGGGGCCAGACACACTACTGAGTCACATTATGAGTTACTATGATAAAAATCATGCAAGTTGGAACAGTCTGTGTATTCAATTGTTTGATTTTCTTTGATACTTGGTGTGAGTTTGAATCCAGCCCTGAATCGGTTGGTGATTTTGGTTTCCACTGACCGTTTTTAGGTCATTCTGTTCTCAGAGAATTTCAAAACGCACAGTAAAGATATCGGTCTTCAATATATTTAGTTCATCAAGATCCGATGTGATTTAAGTGTCCCCTTAAAGTTTTTGAAGCAGTGTAATAAAAATATATACAATAACACATAAAATACAGTAAAAAGGTAATGATGAAAAATTCCCAACCTTGCTGAATGTTGTACCATCTCCACTGGAAAGTCTGGACACAGGAGCTGCAGAAGGGAGCTGTACTCCAGCATGGTCAGGAGGTCTATAGCAGGTTAATAGTTAGTACCTCTCTCTCTACCATCCCACAGCCCCACAAGGGGATTGAACCAGTGGTACTGTGCACAGCAACACATATCATCACCATCCTTGATAATAACCACATGGCACCTTTCCAATGGCTCCAAATCGCAGCAATATTCACGGTTTCTATGAAAGTCTACGACACAAAGGAGCCTTGGCTGAGCACTGCCAAAAAGGCAGCAAATCAAAAATGGCATATTATATACTAATTTATTTTCAATGGTCAAACACAGTGATCCCACAACTCGGACACACGCCTGTCTTGACCCTAAACCCGCAAACATGACCCTAAAATGGCAAACATGACCCTAAAACTGCAAAGCACCCCATCGGTCAGTACCGCTGCAAGCCTACCTCCGTTCTTCCCGATCTGTCTGAAGCATCTCCAGAGGACTCGAATGAAGGATGCCCTGTTATGAGTAGTTGCCTTGATGTAGCTGAACTCTCGGAAGAGGACATGGTTGCCGTTCTTCACACTGCTGAAACTTTCAGTTGATCACAATGGAAGTGAAATATAACGTGTCATTAGTTAGAGACAGGACAACCATGTGACCTATCATCAACCCCCAAATAAATAGAAACCTAACCCATAAGCAAGGAGCTGTCCAATAATACGCGTGTAGGTACAATGTTAAGGCTACTGTACCTAGAATGGTACAGCTAATTTTGGAATAAGATTAATTGCAACGTACTGCTCTGCTCTGTTGATGATACACGCTGATAAACAGAGTGACTGATGGAATTAAACAGAAACCTACTACTCTGCGAAGTAACGGACCACGCCAAACTGTGTGTACTCATCCTTGTGCTCAATGAGCTGGGTCACAGCATCGTTTAAGTAGAAAAGGACACTGGCCTTAGCTGGAAGAGAAAGAGGTTAGCAACAGCAACTTGCTATTACATTTGGTCGTCAATACTACTGCAGCGTAACAAACAGCTGCAATGCAGGGGTAGCTAGTTACAGTACAGTACTACTAGGCTACAGAGACTAGCTACTCACCAAGATATTCATCAACTGAAAGGTTCGGGTTGAAACGATCAGGAATAATTTTCGTGCACATTGCAATGTCCGTAATTAAAAGGTTACACGCTATCTCAATATTTTAACGTATTCACTACTGATTCCACAGTTCGCATTGCATGTTCAAGTTATTTGACTGTAGCAACCACTCAGGTAAAATAGAGAGGTCTCCATGGGAAACAGACGGATGTTTTTGGTTTCATTAATGAAACCCCCACTGAACATCGGTATTCACTGAATGGTTCCTAGTGTATTTTATTTTATGGTTTTCCCTGCAAGGCCTCCAGAAAACAATTGACACAATCGAAAACGGAAATGTTGCACCTTATTTCATCATGCAAATTAAAAATAAAACCCAGGGACGAGAGCAACCAAGGGCACAGCCTTAAGTGTCACGTTAAAACCAGTTTATTTGAATGTATAATTTAGCAGGATTTACGAGTTAATTACATCCTTTCATTTAAAATGTTGATTAATTGTTAATCCATTATAAGCACAGCAATGCCTAACAGCCTTCACTTTTCAAGTCACTTCTTAATAACATCTCTACTCACCATCCAGGGAAATCAATGTTTCCCACGATATCAACAAATATTTTATGTGGTAATATCTTTCCCCAGTGCCAGCAGGACTGAAATTAGAGCGGGCTCAGTCTAGCCACCTTCATAAGGAAATAAATATAATGTACTTGAAATAATTTTTGTAAAGGTTTTCTGATGTAGTTCCTGTCGAAATGTTGTACATATCTAATGCAAGGGAATTTTTAAAATTGTCCACATTGTAGAATAATTGTGAAGACATTGAGAGTCTATGATGATGCTGCAGACTTCCATTTTATCACTGAGAAACGTTTAATCTCCTGGTCGCATTGATTGGCTTTGTGAGATGGAATCTGGGCAAGAGATGAAATTAGACCAACATTTTCAGTTAATACAAAACATACTGAGTACTGTTTGAAAAAAAATATTTAGTTTAAAATAACTTTAAAATCTCTATTAGACAGTGAGTCAACTGACAAAGAAAGCATGTACGGCATTCTAATTTAAAATGAAATACCTTTTCAAATGTGGCTAACATGAAGGGTTCATTGAGCCAATTGTAGGAATAAAAATGTGAGGAGCAGGAAAAGGGGCACCTACAGTAAATCGCGGGGAACCTAGCAGTTAGAGTTACCAGCAACAATATTTTTTAGATGGATTCCAAGCTGTTAAAAACTTTAACCTTCAATCAAAAGTAATTTCTGTATAGGATATTGTGTTCTAAAACAACTTAAAACTTACATTTTAAAATGCATTAAGAATATTTGACTCCAGTATAGCACTTTTTGATAGTCTAATAGAATTTTGAAAATCATATTTTGACTGTCCATGACGTACGGTGGGTGAGGCTCAGCATGATACTCCGCCCTTGGGGGTGTTTCAATGTTTGGAGTGAGTGACATTCAATTATCAACACTATGTCAATAGCTAACCTAATAGACTAGCAGATCAGCCGCCGGTGTCTGAAATGCCCAAATTAATTGCTTTGTTTCTTATCTAGCTAGCCAGCTCCAAACTGAAAAACGAGCCTGCGTTTGGATATTCACCCAGTCCTCATCAATTCTGCGTAATATTGCTGCGTTTTCTCGGGCTTGGTGGTATACAATGGAGTTAGTCATGATTTGAGCTTATGCTATATAATAGAATATTGTGTCTTATATTACTATGCGGGCTTATGAGATGGAATCGTTGTTTATAGTCAATTGTTGTTTGGGTTTTGAGCGTAATAATAACAGACAGGTCCAGTTAGCATGTTGTTGCCCAACATTAGCTAACTTAGCTTGACGTTGTCATCTGACGTTTGTACTCACATAACTAGTCTTAATTAACATAGATCGCGAACTGAACATTGATGCTTAAATGCCAGCAACACAGTGGACTGTAACGGCATGTTTATAATAGCTAGCTAGCGAACAATAACACAACTAGGCACATTGATATAACGGAACTGAAATAATTTTACTGTGACTACCTGGAGAACAAATTATTTTAAGCAAGTTTTGCTGATGTCTCCAGTTTCATTACCATTCAGTCGTTGGGACACAGCTACTCATTCAGGGTATTTATTTTTTATTATTTTCCACATAGTAGAATAATAGTAAAAACATCAAAACTATTAATTAATACGTGGAATCATGTAGCAACCAAAAAAAACGTTCAGCAGATCAAAATACACATCATATTAATTCTTATTAGTAGACACTCTGTCTTAATGACAGTTTTGCATTCTCATAAGTAGTTCAACTACTTTCATAAGACCTAGAATGCAATTTAGTTAACAGATGTATCTTGTTAAACGTATATTTGTGGAATTTCCTTCATTCTTAATACCTTTGAGCCAATCAGTTGCTGGGAAAAGTTAGGGTTGGTATACAGAAGACCACCATTACATACGCTGCTGTTCAAAGGTATGGGGTCACTTTAGAAATGTCCATATTTCTTAAATAAAAACTAAACGTATGGCTTTTAAAATAACATCAAAGTGATCAGAAATACAGTTTCGACATTGTTAATGTTGTAAATGACTAATGAAGCTGGAAATGGCAGATTTCTAGTAAAATATATAGTTGTTACCCTAGGCTCATTATCAGTAACCACCTGTCCTGCGTTCCAATGGCATGTTGTGTTTGCTAATTCACATTCATCATTTTAAAATTGTTAGCACAGCTTAAAACTTGTGCTGATAAAAGAAGCAATAAAACTGTCCTTTAGACTAAGTATCTGGGGCATCAGCAATTGTAGGTGTGATTACAGGCTCAAAATGGCCAGAAACAAAGAACTTTCTTCTGAAACTCGTCAGTCTATTCTTGTTTTAAGAAATGAAGGCAATTCCATGCGAGAAATTGCCAAGAAACTGAAGATCTCAATCAACGCTGTGTGCTACTCCCTTCACAGAACAGCACAAACTGGCTCTAACCAGAACAGAATGAGGAGTGGGAGGCCCCGATGCACAACTGAACAAGAGGATAAATATATTAGAGTGTCTAGTTTGAGAAACAGACGCCTCACAGGTCCTCAATTGGCAGCTTCATTAAATAGTACCCGCAAAACACCAGTCTCAACATCAACAGTGAAGAGGCGACTGCAGGATGCTGGGCTTCTAGGCAGAGTGGCAATGAAAAAGCCATATCTGAGACTGGCCAATAAAAAGAAAAGATTAAGATGGGCAAAAGAACACAGACACTGGACAGAGGAAGATTGGAAAAAAGTATTATGGACAGATGAAACAAAGTTTGAGGTGTTCCGATCACAAAGAAGAACAGTTGTGAGACTCAGACAAAATGAAAAGATGGTGGAGGAGTCCTTGAATCAATCTGTCAATCATGATGAAGGCAATGTGATGGTCTGGGGGTGCTTTGGTGGTGGCGAAGTGGGAGATTTGTACAAAGTAAATGGGATCTTGAAGAAGGATGGCTATCACTCCATTTTGCAACACCATGCCATACCCTGTGGACAGCGCTTGATTGGAGAAAATTTCCTCCTACAACAGGACAAAGACCCAAAGCACAGCTCCAAACTATGCAAGAACTATTTAGCGGAGAAGCAGTCAGGTGGTATTCTTTCTATAATGGAGTGGCCAGCACAATCACCAGATCTCAACCCTATTAAGCTGTTGTGGGAGGAGCTTGACCGTATGGTACATAAGAAGTGCCCGTCAAGCCAATCCAATTTGTGGGAGGTGCTTCAGGAAGCATGGGGTGAAATCTCTTCAGATTACCTCAATAAATTGACAACTAGAATGCCAACGGTCTGCAAGGCTGTAATTGATGCAAATGGAGGATTCTTTGACGAAAGCAAAGATTGAAGGACACAATTATTATTTAAAAAAAAAAATATATATATATATATATATATATATATTTCTAACCATGTCTATATTTCCTATTAATTTTGCTATATTTTGTATTTAAACACATTTAATGTATGTTTTCATGGAAAATAGGGCATTTCTAAGTGACCCCAAACTTTTTACCAGTAGTGTGTATGTATCCTGGTTGTCCATAGTATGGCAAGAGCAGCGTAAATAAGCAAAGAGAAATGACAGTCCATCACTTTAAGACCTGAAGGTCAGTCAATACAGAAAGTTTTGAAAGTTTCTTCAAGTGTAGTTGCAAAAACCATCAAATGCAATGATGAAACTGTCTGTCATGAGGACCGCCACAGGAATGAGTGACCTCTGCTCCAGAGGAAAAATGCATTAGTTAACAGCCTTAGAAACCATCCATTAACTGCGCCAAGATTGCAGCCCTAATAAATGCTTCAGAGTTCAAGTAACTGGCATCTCAACATTAGCTGTTCAGAGGAGACTATGTGAGCCGGGATTTCATGGTCAAATTGCAGCATCACAACTGAAGGACAGCAACAAGAAGAGATTTGCTTGGACCAGGATGGACATTAGACAGGTGGAAATCTGTCCTTTTGGTTTGATGTATCAAAAGGATAATTATTCAGTTGTGAACAAGCTCAGCATTGCCAGACCTTGGGCAGTGGAGTTATTCCAAATTGCCATTTGGATCATTGCAGGTTCCTTTTTTCTCAGCACAGTTTTTCCATCACTTCTGGTTAATCTTTGTCCATGAGAGTTACTTTTTAGCCAACTGTAACATCTGCATTTTGATATTAAGTCTTTAACTTGTTGTTTTCGTCTTGTAATTCACCTTAACTGATGCTGTGTTTTGTCTTCCATAAGGATGGTGTTGCTGACAACTAGCTCAATGCATGGAGATGAATTGGGATCAGTCATGTGAAGTGAAACCTACCACCTTTCCCCTTTGGCACCCTCTGAGTTCCAGAGACAGATTTGTAGTATAAAATACATTATGTTGGGATGTCCTTGTTATGTCTAACACAGAGACAGAACAGCACAACTTGAAATTAAATCCTGAGCCTTGTGCCCAAAACAACAGAGCTGAGGCACAGTCACTAACAGCTAGAAGGAAAGGAGACTTTCTAGCAAAGCATGTACAGCATCATGTTAGAGACAGTGTCTCAGTATGTCAACAGACAAGACAACATGACAGTGTGCCAGGTGAGGGGAGAGGACCAGGGAGTAACTTCACACTTAAATTTAGACAATTTTGGCTCAAAAGGCTGTAGGAAGTCCAAACGTGTAACTAGAAAGTAGCTAAACTAAGTTTCAGGTTAAAATACATTTGGGTGGGAGGTGTAAAGATTGTATGTTGGGAGGGTGCCAACCATGTCCTGCTGACCAGGAACACTGGTGAAGAACTGGTAAAGATCCAGGTTCTTCCGAAAGGAGCAACAACTGATTCACTACGAGCCCCGGTAGTTGTTCCCAGTAGACAGCACAACAGCGCTACGTCTCAGGAATGGACTTTTAAATCCAGGCCACTACTGACCAGGTCGAGACCACCAACCCAGGACAACATCCCAGCTCCAGGAAGGACGAGAATCAGTGCACACACCAAACGGAAACGACCACTCAGTGAGCAACACCTGCGACTGAAGCTTTGCCTGTACATCACAAGTAACTGCACATACTCAATCCTGCGCAGACTTTTAAGACACGCACACACACATTATACACCAGGCCAGGAAGTGATTAGGGAAATTCCAAAGGGGAAAAGCTTGGAATTTTTTGTGACATTGGTCAATAACAACATATTTGTGAAAAAAACAAGTACATTCAAGTTTTAATAACGTCTCAAGCATAGCTGTAGAGAATGTGCTCATGGTTATCTGTGTGGGGTTTCTACAAAAAAGACCATCACTACAAAATGTGGAGGAAGCATCAGTGACAAATACTTATCCTTAGTTATTAATATTGAATCGTATGAATGACAAAAGGGGGAATGAGCATCGCTGATTGTGTTCCATTTAGAAACACACTATCTACAACTGATGGAGTAGACATCACGTTAACGTCAACCAAGGTCACCCGTGGCCATTGTCAGAAACTGCTTTTGCTGTGTAGATAATGGTAACCCGTGTACAGTGTGGAGAACAAGTATTTGATCCACTGCTGATTTTGCAGGTTTTCCTACTTACAAAGCATGTACAGGTCTGTAAATCTCACCATAGGTACACTTCAACTGTGAGAGACGGAATCTAAAACAAAAATCCCCCAAATCACATTGTATGATTTTTAAATAATTAATTAGCATTTTATTGCATGACATAGGTATTATTATAGGACTAATAATAAGGACTAATATTCTCTGTGATTAACCTATTCAAATTGACTAACATGACATGCTGTTTTCACTACTCCTGAAGGTACCATGAAGGCAGAGCATCAGGTGTAACACCCAGGCGATCAAGTGACCAGAGGTTACTGAAACTCCCCATGACGTTATTATGGATGTTCATAACACTTCGCCTTCAGCCAGCTCCTGGATACCAGGACATGCCCTTGGACATGCCGTTGAGGGTAGCACCAACAGTGTGTACTGTCAATTAGCCTTAGCTCACGCTAGTGTTATTGGGAAGGGAAATGTTTTGTGTATGGGCTCACACCCCATATCTCCATAATGGGCTGCGTCTGATTGTCCATCCCAATATCTGAGTGTTGTTTTCCACATGTAAGGCAGAGTTGTCTTGATTTTATGTTTCTTCTATGATTGCAGATTGGCCATTAACAGATTTATTTTTCCATCTTAATGTGAAAACGATCTAACATTTGATCTGTACCCTTCAGGAAAACCCTCCCTGACTGGTTTCAGCTAATTCCCCATTTACACTGACAGGCAAGTGCAGGCCTAGAAATGAAACCTGGAGTATCACAGTGGTGTACATCAAAACCAGAAGGTGCCTTGGGTCGGGCGTGGAAGCAACCAATGCGTGCACAATAAAGCTTTGTGATTATCCAGAAGATCAATAAAGATTACAGAAAGTGTAACAAAAACATATAAACACATTTCTATTTTGTGTTATCATTGATCATTGCTTACTGAAATGACTTGAAATGATGTAAACATCATTAATATTTGTGCCCAGGTAGCTAAAGTGAAGTAATTGTCACATCCTAGTTCTCATGACGACAGTTTAATGCTTTATTAGAGAATTAATAGTCTTATAATTTAGATAATCAAATTAGGTGTTTGTCCATGAATGAACAAAAGGGGAGAATCGTAGAGGATAGATTTTTTTAAATAGGCACCCATGTATTATTTAGATTGTTTTCATCTCAGTTTGTCTGTCAGTTTCATTTTGAACACCAATAAGCCTCTGTATGAATTGCATTATGTTTATTGATTAAACTTACTAAACTGCTATCGAAAATCAAGTGTAATTAATGGACAGTGTTAGAAAAGACTGGGCAGAAAATTGCTGTTCACTGAAGACATGTATAGGCAAGGTTACATTGGTTAGCAAGCCGTTGTCTTCGATGTGATGGAGGCCCCAGCAGAAGGCGCCGCGTCTCAAACTATCGCATCTATGGCAGAGCTAGTGACAGCCCTCCAAGGTTACGTTGTGTGTATTTTTGCCCTTCATTTTATGGAGGAACACAGATCTGGAGGTCTGCTACTTATGACCTATAACGACGGTTAGCGTGACAACATAGCATCTTATTTCCATGAACGTGACGACTTGTATGTGTCTTGAGCAGAATGCATAATACTTAGGGACTTGCTAAGGGGTTTATAAAAGGAAAAAATCAACAATGTGATTTAGAAACGACACATGATACTTTAGTTTTCAACTTGTTCCCTGCGCGTTGTGAGACGTTTTTTTCAGAATTAATTTTGGCTTGTTTTACCTGAGAAGTGGACCTTTCCACAACTTTATGGTAGTCACTTGCAAAATAAAATCGGCATTTGGCCAATATCCACCAATGACAAAATGTCTAAAAGTGACCACAAGTAACCACAAGCAGATAACTAAAACCCAGTGTTTATTTCATCTTTCGTATTTTAAACTTGCTTTGGGAATAAACTATTCATCATTGCCAAAAAATATCTTTCGTCCAGATTAACAGCAGCAGAGATCGCGGATATTACAGGTCATGCAGCAGCAAGAGATGTCGTGGCAGAAATAAGAGGAGCAAGAAAAGGGGCACCTCCAATAAATACGGGGATCCTAGTTAGACTGACCAGTAACCGAACGTTTTTCAAATTGTATCCCAGGGCTGGAGAGGTGAAAAATTTGCCCTTTTCCCCAGGTCATTGCCTTAAATTTGAATTTGTTGTCAATCAATATACAACATTACTTTCAAAATATTTGACTTGAAAGTTGACATTCGTGACTGTGGTTGAGATTTGAAAATCCTGACAATTTGACTGGCCATGACGTAGGATGGGTGAGGCGGTGCCCCTTCTGTGGCGCGCTCCTCCCTATGACTCTCCGCCCTTGGAGGCGTTTCAAAGCTCGGAGTGAGTAATGTTCAAATATCGGCTCCATCTATATAGCTATCCTCATTTTGCCTAGCAAAATCAACCCCAGGTAACCAAAAAGCATGTATTGATTGTTTTGTTTCTTAGCCAGTAAGCTAAAAAAAATGAAAAGCGAGCCCGCGTTTGGATTTTCACTCAGACCTCATTAATTCTACTCAATTGCTGCGTTTTCTTGGCCTTTGGTGCAGGTGGAATAGCTTGGCGGCAAACAATACTTAATCATGATCTGTGCTTATGTTATGTTGTAATGTTGGGAGTTGTCATATTGATATATTGGAATAATTGTTGTAAATAGTCAAAATGGTTGTTTGGGTTTTGGGCGTACTATTAACTGACAGGCCCGGCTAGCAAGGTATTAGCTTCTGTTGCTAGCCAACATTAGCTAACTTAGCTTGATATTGTTGCCATTTGACGTTTGCACTCACTCAACTAGTCTTAGCTAAGCGTAGCTGGCTAACTGTATATTGATGCTTGACTGTGCTGCTTCACTTTCAACGTACGTGCATTGTTTTTTTTTTATTCCCCCAACATTTGGTTTGCTAGCTAATATGTAGACTGTTAGGCATATATACTGTTTACAAGCGATGCAATGCCAGCAGTAGTGTATTGCGATGTTATATTTTCTAATTGGATAGCAGCAATATCGCAGTTAGCTACATTGATATAACGGCAGCTAGCTAGATACGTTTTGTGCTGTAACGGTTACTTGGTGATGAAGATGGAGCCCTTGTCAGACCTTGTTGTGGTCTGATGCAAGTTTGCAATTAGCCACACGATGTTGTGTATTGTTTTACTAGGTGATTATCTATGTGACGTTTATTTAGAGTACAATCAACGTTGGCAAGTGACTGTACAATGCTTCAGATACCTAGCAAGCTAACTTATATTAGCAAAAATATACTGTCGCTCGCTAAGCTAATACTCCACGTCCGAGATCTTGCCAACGCAGCTGCTAATAATACTTTGTGGAATCTTTAAATATCTACGCAAGTACATAATTTGGTTAACTAGTTGGACATCTAGCAAGGATAACAAACGGCTAGCAACTCAACAGTAATTAATGTTGTCTAAATGCATAACAATGTGGTGTTAACGATACCGCTTGCTTTAAATGTACTTCAATACAATCAATATGAAATCTGACCCTGTAGCCTCTGTTCTAGAGATTTTAGCCAATCACGTTAGTCCTTTCAAATATAAGTGTTTTTTAACACAGCGGTTAGTAACGTATTCCGGTTTTGTCAGATCTCTCCACATCAGCTAATCGTTCGTCAAAAGAAACGACTATACTCTCTATATAATGATTTTTTTTTTCAGGAGTGTTGTTACAGTAACTTTTTACGGAATGCATTTTAGTTCATAAAACATACTGTATATATTGACACCAGGCCTCATTCCAACGATCAAATGAATTTGTTTTTACTTTTGTTAGTCTGATTTGTAACGCCTAAGGCGAACCCAGAGGTCATCATGGGGGACGACAGCGAGTGGATGAAGTTGCCCATCGACCAGAAGTGTGAACACAAGGTAAAAACAACTCTTAATAGTCCTTAATGTCCTTTATAGCTTAGTTGGTAGAGTATGACTCAAGCAACAGCAGGTTTATGGGTTTGATTGGCATGATGAACTGTATGGTAAATACAAATTCGACAGTACTCGCCAAGTCCCTCTGGGTAAGACCATATACTAAATTAAGTTAATGTAAATGTAATTTCAAACTCTTGCTGGATGTTTTTCCAACAGCTGTGATTTTATTTTATGATTGTTACCTAAAGTAAAAACCCTGGCCTGAATGACCATTTTAATTTAATTTATGGAACAGCTTTACAATAACACATTTAATTAATCTCAGGTTTACCGCTGTGAGTAGATCTAGACCCAAGACTAGAAGGTTATTTAACTTTACATTCAGTAATGCTTATGAGTAGTTTCCAGTAATCAAGCTCCTTATACAAGCTTCTTCCATATGTGCTAGGCCAGACAATGACCCAGTGTAACCTCCAAAGGCCAATCTTAAATGACCTTTTCTACTCTCTGACCATCTAGAATACGGGTCACCTCCGATCCTTTAGTAGTTACACAGGCCTATTTTATTTTGTATTTTCCTTAATTTGCCTCTGATGTGATTGGTGAAAAGACAAGCTAGTGGTAACATTTTGGATTTGAACTGCCTTTGTAGACACAGCCTAATCTTTTATCCATCCTTCATCCCTAGGTCTGGAAAGCCAGATTAAATGGCTACGAAGAAGCCTTGAAGCTCTTCCAAAGGATAGAGGACGAGAAAAGCCCAGAATGGGGCAAATACCTGGGTCTTCTTAAGAAATTTGTGACTGAATCCAATGCTGTGGCCCAGCTCAAGGGCCTTGAGGCAGCACTGGTTTATGTTGAAAATGCTCATGTCGCTGGCAAGTAAGTGCTACACCTACAGTACCGGTCCAAAGTCTGGACACACGTACCCTTCGCGGGGTATTTCTTTTGTTTTATTGTTTTTCACAAGGTAGATTATTGGTACTGTGGTCCCATGGCAATGCTTTGAGCAGACAGCAAAGGCTATGTGATGAATGTGACAACCACACCCAAATGTACCCTGACAGAAAGTATAAAAGAAACAGGTGCTTACACATGAGTGGAATAAACATACCATTATGTATACAAATGCTGGCCAGGCCTAATTGCCCAGTATTTTGGCCACCAATGCTAGAACAGATCGCAGTTACTTTGAAATCGGAGTGAAGGCATGAGACAGAACAATGAAATAACACATTGAATTGTTTAGCAACAAAAAAGTGTTAAACGGATCAAAATACAGTTCATATTGTCGAATCTTAGTAATCACCCTTGATAATGGGTTTGATTCTCTCAAACAGCTTTATGAGGTAGTCCCCTTGAATGCATTTAAATGAACAGATGTGCCTTGTTAAAAGTAATTTGTTTTGTATTTATTTCCTCCCTATTGTGTTTAGTTGTGATGTGGAATGTTGGGTTGGTTTACAGAAGATCGTTATGTATGTGCTGTAGTGGTCCATATTATGTAAAGACCTGTTCAATTAGCAAGTACAGTCGCAAAACCCACCAAGTGCTATGATTAATCTGGCTATTATGAGGACTGGCACAAGGAAGACCCAGAGTCTCCTCTGCTGTGGAAGATGAGTTAATTGGGGTCACCTGCCTCAGAGGCTGTCAATTCACTGTGAATTACGTTGCCCAAATGTGTCCCGGAGTTCATGTAAGAGACACTTCTCAACTGTTCAGAAGAGACTTCCTTTGTGGTCGAGTTGATGCAAAGAAACCACTACTGAAGGACACCAATGAGACACTTGCTTGGGCCAAGACACATGAGAGATAGGTATTGGACCGGTCAAAATCTGTCCTTTTATTTTTGGTTTTAACTGCAGTGTGTTAGCATATGATCTATGTATGCCTGCTTCCCACAGTGAAGCATGAAGGAGGAGGTGTGATGATATGGGGGTGTTTTGTTGGGGTCACTAAGCGATTTATTTTGAATTCAGGGCACACTCAACCACCATGTCTACCACAGCATTCTGCCGCAATATGCCACCCCATCTGGTTTGCACTCTGTGGGTGTGTCATGTTTTTCAACAGGTCCATCAGTCAATACTACTTCGGTCTGTGTAAGGGCCATTTGACCAAAAAGAGTCATGGAGTAATGCATCAGACAGAAGATGCGGCCTCCACAATCGCCCATCCTCAAACCAATTGAGATGGTTTGGGGTTAGTTGGGCCACAGTGTGAAGGAAAAGCAGTCAACAAGTGCTCAGCCTGCCCCTGTCTGTCAAGACTGTTGAAAAGGGATACCTGGTCACAATCAGAAGTCATTGGACAAAATCAGGTCACAATCGTTGGTCAAAACCCACTGAGTCAATTATGGCTCGAGGCCTTTCCAATCTAAAATCGATAGTTGGTTTGTTGAACACTGATTCACAGTATGAAATCATCCTGATTTTGTAAAAAAAAAGCTGTCTGAATATGAGCTTGAGTTGTGGAAGCCTCAAGTGAGCTGCAAAACAGAAATTTGACACTTGTCTTATGGTTATTTATGGAAAGAGTCAGCCTGACATCAGATTCCTCTATTGTGTCCAGTATATTGTGCAAGGGTGACCTTATTAAATGATTTAATAGACTAGTAGATGGGTGGCATTTCCCAGATTACCTTCTTTACATCTACTGGACAGCTTTGGGTTGATAAAGAACATTTTCTGGCTAAGCAACTCTTTGCTGTCATAGCAAATTTACCAACACAATTTCCTCTGTATCACATTCTCACTGACACCATGTTGAAATGAACATGCATACTGACAAAAATGTAAAAAATAGCCACACCATGTACAGTACTGCACAAATACAAGCACTTAATTGTCAGCTCTTTTCAGTGTACCATAATGTTTCCAAATACCTGTTTCTGTTATAATGTGCACTATGGATAATATCAGGTCTTGAACCATTGGCTTTGTTTTTGTCTGGTTAATAATTTTTTTCCTCTTATGTTTCAGGACATCAGGAGAGGTTGTGTCAGGAGTGGTCAATAAAGTATTCAACCAACCTAAAGCTCGGGCCAAAGAACTGGGCTCAGACATCTGCCTCATGTACATTGAAATTGAGAAGGCAGAGGTGGTTCAGGAAGAGCTCATCAAAGGCTTTGATAACAAAAACCCCAAGATTGTAGTTACTTGTATTGAGACGTTAAGGAAGGCACTGAGGTTAGTTACGGTATTATTCGGGTGGTTAAACAAAGTGGGAAACAATCTTCTAACCAAAGCATTTCCTTTGTATTAAAATGTTTTACCGTGGTTGTTATTGTGCTGTACTGTACGTCTGAAATTTAATCTTTTCCAGCGAATTTGGCTCCAAGATTATTACTCTGAAGCCCGTGGTGAAGGTTTTGCCTAAACAGTTTGAGTCGAGAGAGAAGGCCGTTCGAGACGAGGCTAAACTACTAGCGATAGAGATCTATAAATGGATCCGCGACGCCCTTCGACCTCCGCTCCAAGGCATTAACTCTGTACAGGTAGTAGAAGTCTGTTTCCATTTTATTTGCAGTTTTGGTAAAAGTTTCATTCTTTTTTTATCGCTGCATCTTAGTTAAATTATGAGAACAAATGAACCCTTTTTCATGTGGAATTGTTCCAAGAAATACATTCTTAATAAGGATTTTTTTTCTCATACCCATGATTATTGGCAACCCAGAAATTCTAACAATCCCAATCTAATTATCTTCCCGTTTATATGCTTTACTGTTATTTTCACTGTGCGATTAGGAAGTCTAACTGGTCCTCCAAGGTTTCTTGTTTCCCAGGGATATAAAAATGAGTCCACAAGTAGGAGACACTATCGGATCTGGACTCCGTGTTATCTTGGAAATGGGAGGATGCACATAGTACTTAACAGTGCTAATAACTAATGCATGTTTTAGAACAATTATTATTTTTTTCCCTCTTTGAACGATTTTGTCTCAAGGTTTAGATTTCTGTCATTCTCCATATGAGAAAAGGCTGATAAACGCCACTGACCTTTTTATAGCCCATTTGCCTGATCTTAACCAAGGATGCTTTATCCAAAGACTCCTGTATTGCGTTCTCTCTTATTGCCTCTTTGACAAACATGGGAAAGCCAGGTCTGGGGGGCGGTGCGTTGGTCTTTGTCCAGCAGCAGCAAGATTAATAAATGGTTTCTGAGAAAGCCCTTAAGATGCATTTTCCGTACTAATGTGCAATATGAGTCTTTGTAAGTGCCGGAACCACCGAACGGGATGTCTAACAGCTGGGGGTTTTCCTGTTTCTGCCGTCAGTTGAAGGAACTGGAGGAGGAGTGGGTGAAGCTGCCAACGACGCCCCCAAAACAGAGCCGCTTCCTCCGTTCGCAGCAGGCCCTCAAGGCCAAGTTTGAACAGCAGCAGGCAGCGGGAGGCGATGAGATAGACGGTAAGCTTTGGGACGTTCTTCTGGAGTCCACCTTTAGAGACCTGTTATCCCACTCCTTTTTTCCTAGCCTGGATGGCTATGTGTTTTATCTGACTTGTGACTTCTTGTTGGAAAAGGGTTGAGCCCTTGACTACAAGCAGTACTAGGCCTTTTCTCTGGGTGTCTGTGTACTTAGCAAATTCTGTATCAAAGAAATGCCGTAGCCTGAATGTGTGCGCGTTATTATTGTTATGTTGACTTGAGGCTCGTTTCACTGTTGGGACTGGTAGTTGGTTACAGCGTTACTACATTACACTGTGTCATGCTGTTAACTCTTTCAGGAGACATAGATGATGAGCCAGCACCTCAGGTCGATCCGTATGAGCTGTTGGAACCAGTGGAGATCCTGTCAAAATTACCTAAAGATTTCTATGACAAAATTGTATGTTTGGGTACTGGCATTTTGAGTAAGACACTGGTGGATTGATTGATGTTGCATATTTTTAAATTATTTTTACGTTTTCTTTTTACAAGTGTTTTCTGATTATTTGGTCCCTAGGAGGCCAAAAAATGGCAGGAGAGGAAAGAGGCCCTGGAGGCTGTTGAGACTTTGGCTAAAAACCCCAAACTGGAGAATGGCGACTATGGGGACTTAGTGAGAGCTCTGAGAAAGGTATGGTAACTCACAGTTCTGCTTCATGTGGACGCAAGCAGAGTTCCTGAGAAATGGTCAGTAGGAAGCTGGTTTCGGCATGGAAAATCTCCTGAACAGCCTTTGCATTGTTTCCTAGGTTGTTGGGAAAGATGCTAATGTTATGTTGGTAACTCTTGCGGCCAAATGTCTGGCCGGACTGGCTGCTGGGCTCCGGAAGAAGTTTGCTACATATGCAGGGCATGTAAGTTTGCCAACTATCCAATCACAAGGGTATGGGAACATCTCCTTCCATCTTGAGTTTTGATCAAACTACTTTTTTACTGTGTTTTCAAGGTGGTGCCAACAATTCTAGAAAAATTTAAAGAGAAGAAACCTCAAGTGGTCCAGGCTTTGCAAGAGGCCATAGATGCAGTCTTCCTCACTGTGAGTAAGCTGGTCTGTAGATGAGGATTCACTGATCATAGTTTGTGTGAACCAGCGTCAGTACGCAGGACTTTCCTCTGTGAGTGCCCTTCATGTATTTGGTTTTCCCCATCTCCATTACTTGTCTTTTTGCAGACCACTCTCCAGAACATCAGTGAAGATGTGTTGGCCGTGATGGACAACAAGAACCCGTCTATTAAACAGCAGGCGTCTCTGTTTCTGGCTAGAAGCTTCCGTCACTGTACCCAAGCCACGTTGCCAAAGAGCATGCTCAAAGCTTTCTGCCCTGCGTTTCTCAAGGTAATAGAACGTTTATTCAGTGCCGTTTTACATGTCTAGAAATCCTGATAAAAGATGGCGTGATCTGTCGTGCTGTATTGTACTGAAACCAGAACATTTTGAACTGAAGGCTTTGAACATATATCCTGACCGGCTGGACTTTCAATAGCAATTACCGGAATTAATAAATGCAGTAGCTGTCATCGACACGGAGTGCACTTTACAATTAGGCCTATGTGTAAGTTGGGCAGGAATTCACAGCGCTGGACTGCATGAAACTTGTTCAGCCCAGTTACACCTTAGCTACATGGGAATAATCATTGTTTTTCCCTAAGGCTGGGTTCATGTTGTTTTTTGTTAGGTCTAGTCTGTTAAAGATTTCGATTTCACAGCCTCTGGGTCATATTTTTCCAGGACGCCTATAATTCTGGAGGGTACTGTATAATTATAGGCACAATGTTACTGCATTTTTACAGAATTTTGATCCTCCCCAAGGCCAGGAGTCTTTCTAGGTGATTTCTAAAAAAGGTGACCTGATTATACAAAACACGAAGTCCCGTCGTAGCCCATATTCAACTGGAAATGCGCTCATGGGCTTTGTTCAGTTGTTTCACTATCCTATCCACTGAAACATTTGATCACTTCTGGGAGCACTTTAAAATGCCTTCAGGATCTGGCTGTTCATTAAGCTACTGTGTTGGCTGGTGTCACACAGGACTAGGTTTGAGGACCTTCTCCGAGGGCCTTCAGGACAACCCTGACTGTACATCAACTCTTGCAGTTACAATGGTATCCTGCCTGCAGTTACCACTTTGGCTGCCTAAGTATAGTGGCTGGAGGATTGAGATCGATGACCGTCTTCTATTAAATCATTTTATAGTAGTTGCAGTTTTCTGTACCCAAACATTCAAAAATGTGGGACCACTTAGAAACGTCCTTGTTTTTTAAAGAAAAGCATTTGACCAAAATAACATCAAGTTGATTCGAAATGGTGTGGGCAGTGTTAATGCTGTAAATGACTATTGTAGCTGGAAACAGATTAATTTCTTTTTATGGAATATCTACATAGTTGAACACATGGCCTTTAGACTAGTTCAGTATCTGGAGCCTCCGCAATAGTGGGTTTGATTACAGGCTCAACATGACCGGAAACAGAACTTTCCTCTCAAACTCGACAGTCTAAGCTTTCTAAATGAAAGCTAATCCATTTGAGACACTGAAGATCTCATGCAGCGCTGTGACTGCTCCAATCAGAGAACAGCGTGAACTCTAACCAGAATAGGAAGAGGAGTGGGAGGCCCCAATGCACAACTGAGCGAGATGACAAATACATCAGTGTCTAGTTTGAGAAACCGACGCCTCAGGTCTTCAACTGGCAGCTTCATTTAATAGTAGCCACAAAACACCAGTCTCAAACATCACCAGTGAAGAGGCGACTCCGGAATGCTGGCCTTCTAGGCAGAGTTGAATGTTGTATGTGGTTGTCAAGCCCCGTCTCATCTGTGATCTGACGCTTTCAGCAAGTGAACGACTCTGCCCCTGAGGTGCGAGACGCAGCATATGAGGCGTTGGGAACAGCCATGAAGGTGGTGGGGGAGAAGGCGGTCAACCCATTTCTTACTGATTTGGATAAACTCAAGCTTGACAAGGTGAGGATCTCCATGTAGAATGTCTGTCTGTTGTTGGATTTGTGTCCTTATGGTGAGTCGGTATGTCAGTCTACAAATAGTGTTTGTGTTGTGTATCCTGCATAAAATGCCCAGGCGACAGGTTCTGACTTAGTTTGTCATGAGCGATGGTATCCATTTCAAACCGTTGAAGCGGTTTCTGAAAGACTTCACCGTCCATCTCAAATCAAACAGATAAAAGAAAGCGCTGATAAAGTGGAGCTGCCGGGAAAGAAAGGGGGAGGAGGCAGTGGAGGTGCAGAGAAGAAGGAGAAGCCCGTAGCTAAGGCACCTCCACCCACAGAGGCTCCAGCTAGATCCTCTGGACCTCCTAAGAAGGCCCCAGCCGCTAAGGTAAGCGATGATGGGACTTCATTGGTTCACTTATTTTCCAGTTACCGTGACGGCAACAAAGAAACAGCCGGTGCCCTCATTTCGGGCCGTGCTGAGTTCTCTCCTGCAGCGACACCGTTGTGGTTCAAACGGAATTGCCTTTTGCAAGCGAACTGTGGTGTTTCGTCTGGGTTGTGTTCACACCAGGCCAAACGAACAAATGCTTTCATAGATATCAGGACAAACTGCTAAACCATTCTGGTGTGAAAACAACTCTGTTCCTCATTCTCGCTACACAAGCTGTGACCCAGGAGCCATGCTGGGTGTCTGTAGAGAAACTGCAATGATGATGTTTGTCATGTGTTCATTGTGTGCAGTCTGGTGGACCCCCAAAAAAAGGCAAACCAACTTCTGCTCCAAATGCGAAAGGAAAGAAAGGTCCTGAAATAAAGGAATTCATAGAAACCGAGCTATCAGTAAGTACGCTTGACTTCTTACTGCACTAATGCGTTTGCCTTGGGGTCCTGTTTAACCCCCGTTGTTCTTAAAGTTAAAGGGGTTTCCATGCTTCTGTCCACTAGATTGAGGTGTGTGAAGAGAAGTCAGCCACAGTGCTTCCTGCTTCCTGCCTGCAGCTGCTGGACTCTGCTAACTGGAAGGACCGACTGGCCAGCATGGAGGAGTTTCAGAAGGTAGTTTTAGTCTGAGCTAATTCCAGTCCTGCTCAGTATGTAATACATCAGCTTCATGTCGTGATCATGCATTATATAACCCGGTACTGTTTACCATTCTGGTGTTTTGTTTCTGTATGTACGAAGTGGCACCTTTAACTTGGAGATTACGTGTGTAGGTTACAGGCGGATTAAGTTGTTGTGTTCTTGTCATGTGACTGTCAGGCTGTAGAGCAGATGGACAAGAGTGAGATGCCTTGCCAGGCCCTGGTCAGGATGCTGGCAAAGAAACCAGGCTGGAAAGAGACCAACTTCCAGGTACAGCAGTTAAAACACTCACCTGGTATCACAGTAACATAAGCTGTACAAATGGATACATCGGTTTACAGAAGATTCTTCAGAGGGGAGTTTGGGGGTGTTTGCCCGTCCGCGCGGCATGACGGTCCTGCCCGTCCGCGCGGCATGACGGTCCTGCCCGTCCGCGCGGCATGACGGTCCGTTCTTGGGTTTGGTCCTGGTTTAGGTGATGCAGATGAAGCTCCACATTGTAGGCCTGATCGCGCAGAAGGGCTCCTTCTCCAAGACCTCCGCTCTAGTGGTGCTGGATGGCCTGGTGGACAAAGTAGGAGATGTAAAGTGTGGGGTCAAGGCCAAGGAGGGCCTCACTGCCACCGCCGAGGCCTGCTCCCTGCCCTGGACTGCTGAACAGGTCGGTGGCCCTTAGCGCTGTCGAAATCAGCAAATGTATTTAATATAGCCGTTTTTACATCCGCCATTGTAATGATGTGCTTGTATGAATGACCAGCCTTAAATTGGTTGGTAGGTGGAGGATGTATAGAAGAGCATCCACAAATCTTTGAGTGGTGTGGCAGGTTATATTTCATTTTGGTTAGGATGCTTGGTTATATTTCAGTTTGGTTAGGATGCAATGGGTTAGTTGTGGCAGTAAACATAATAAGATGGTGTTCTGATATTCCAGGATTTATAAAGAAAAACAGATCGACAGTAACTGTTACAATGAACACAACTAAGTTCAATGTATGATTGTGGACGTTTTTTGTGACCGACACAACTGTTTTCAGCCAGCGATGATATTGTGATACTTTGCTGTAGATCTCATCACTGCCCATAACTGGGAGTTAGATTACTGAGAAGATTACGTCATGCTGCTGTATCTTTGTAGATAATTTACTGTATGATATCTCCGCAGTCATTTGTCTGTGTTTTATCCCTTAGGTGGTCTCAATGGTCTTTGCACAGAAGAATCCAAAGAATCAAGCAGAGACCCTGAACTGGTTGGCTAATGCCATGAAGGAGTTTGGATTTGCTGGGTATGTCTCACTGTCGGAGGTCTTTGTGGCGCCATGCGTTAGCGGGTTTACCGCGTCTTGTTGACATAAACGCGTATATTCGTGTCCCTGCAGCATCAACGTGAAGGCCTTCATCAACAACGTGAAGACGGCCTTGGGAGCCACTAATCCTGCCGTGCGGACGGCGGCCATCACTCTGCTGGGCGTCATGTACCTGTACATGGGGGCGCCGCTACGAATGTTCTTCGAGGATGAGAAGCCGGCCCTGCTGAAACAGATTGACGATGAGTTTGAAAAGGTAGGCTGACGTGAGGAGGATGATTAACGATGTGTTTTGGTCCTGACACTGTTTGGTCTCGGTAATAATGAAGTCACTCAGTCAAGGTGTGTAACACTCCTTGACTACATGCTGTTTTGATTATTACATTATCGCCTGTTGTGATTATTTAATAACCATCATCTTTTTGCACAATATTATAATCCAAAATCAGTTTCCCTTCTGAATTAGGGAGTTTTACACAAATGTTAGAAACATCTCAACAAGTCCCGTGCCAGTTATGGCCGTCTCAGTCAGTTGGCATGTGACAAACGCTGTGCCAGTTGTGCCCGTCTCAGTCAGTTGGCATGTGTAGCCCAGGGGTGCAGCAGAGCGTTTGACAGCTCTGCGGAAACCTGTAAGTTCAGATCAGTTACTGAAATTAATTTGCTTCTTGATTTCAGTGTGTTTAAACCCTGTTCAGAGTTGTTTTGCCGTACATTATTAGTTAATAAACAAACACGTTTCATTCGCCTATTTGACAGAAGACAAACAAGTGTTAAAATATTTGTTCTAATTTTGTAAGTTACATTTTTTAATTTCCCCTATTTTTTATTAGATATTGCACATCAAAATGCATATTTAGAAATGTTGTCCCATTGCATATTTACATTTAAAATGAATCGTCCATGTTTAGTATTTAAACATGTTTTGCTGTGTTAGGAAGGCCTGCATGAGTTCTTTCATAGCTAACCTCTGTGCAGCAGAGTGAGAGGGTTGGCGTTACCATGCCTAGGAACATGGCATTGTTTTGCTGTTGCATTTGGTGAAGAGGATTGGATTTAGTTCTAGTTCCAAAGCCGAACATGACTGCATTCCTCTGGGCACATTTTGGTTTTAAGAAAAAAATTAAGCACTTTTTTTGCAGGTGCCAGATTGTGGTATTTGCTCCAGAAATGTGGCAGTCAAAAACTCCACAGATCTGAAGAACCACCTCTGGTTCCACCATGTGTGTTCTTACAATATTATTAGCCAGAGACCGTTAAGTCATTAATCACAATCCTCAACTAACACGTCGTAATGGTGACCGGCCCGTATGTATTTTCAGTGTGTCTGACTGCTGTTTCCTCTTCAGATGCAAGGCCAGTCGCCTCCGGCCGCATTCAGAGGAGTTAAAAAAGGAGGTGCAGAGGAGGACGGTGAGGAGGCAGAAGAGCAGGAGGAGGATGGAGGAGGTGACATCATGGATCTGCTTCCTAGAACTGACATCAGGTTTGATGTTTTGACGTTGTAGTCATTAAACCCTCGTGTGTCTGGCCCATTAGTGGCCCGACAACCTTTGGCTAATTAGCATTTTGATGGGTCCATTGGAAGGTCTAGCGGTTTTGTCTTATAAACTCCATCTCTTCCCCAGTGACCGGATCACTCAGGACATGGTGGATAAGATGGCCGATAAGAACTGGAAGACGCGTAGGGAAGGTCTGGATGAGGTTGCGGCGGTCATCTCTGAGGCCAAATTCATCCAGGCCAGTGTAGGAGAGCTGCCCATGGCTCTGAAAGGCCGTCTGTTGGATTCCAACAAGATCCTGGTAAGACTTCTGGACTCCGTACTGGTTTGCACCTTAAGGTAACCTCAGAAAAATGTACAGGGTCTTCAGACCGCCCAAGTAAACCAATACAGCGGTGCTTGTGTGCTGGGACATTAAAGGTGGTTCTGATCCAAGGTGTTTCCACGCTGTCTAGGTCCTGCAAACCTTGACCATTCTTCAGCAGATAGCCATTGCAATGGGCCCCGCTCTGAAACAACACATCAAAACCCTGGGCATGCCGATCATCACAGTCCTGGGAGACAGCAAGGTAAAGACTGTACCGAGACGCTTGGTTTGTTACTCCACGTTGTTCAGACTGACTGGACCTGCCCTCCCGGGCCTCAGCTGTCTGTGTCTGACTGAATTACTGTGTGGACTCTCTGGGTGTCCCTTGTCCCTGTAGACCAATGTGCGTGCTGCTGCCATGACGACCCTGCAGGCGTGGGTGGAGCAGACTGGAATGAAGGACTGGCTGGAGGGGGAGGACCTATCGGAGGAGCTCAAGAGGGAGAATCCCTTTCTGCGACAGGAGGTACAGACTCCCCATAGCATCTGCATCTAAGTGGTTGATATGTGTCTATTCTAATGTTTTAGGGTTACTTATTGTTTCACGGTCTCTCACGTTTTATATTTAGGAATGCCCCCATGCCATGCTGTCTCAAGTCCCCGTTTCTAGCTGTAGAATGGGTGCTTTTGGTCCATTAAGGGGAGATGTGGTATCGCTGAGCGCTGTTGAGACCAGTCCAACACGTCTGTCTCCTCCCCAGGTACTGGGCTGGCTGGCTGAGAAGCTCCCCACCATGCGTACGGTGCCTTCTGACCTGAGCCTGTGTCTGCCCTACCTGTACGCCTGTCTGGAGGACCGCAACGGAGACGTCCGGAAGAAGGCCCAGGACGCGCTGCCCACCTTCATGATGCATCTGGGCTACGAGAAGATGCTGAAGGCCACTGCCAAACTCAAGGTGGGCTATGGAGTGGAGGAGATGGTGGTGGTGGTGGTGGTGGTGATGATGATGATGATGATGATGATGATGATGATGATGATGATGATGATGATGATGATAACTGGGCCCGCTTACCTTCCAGAATCTCTCTTTTGGACAACTGAATGACGGTTAATGGGGATTCAGGGTTTGTCCAGACTGGATCATTGTGTCGTTGGTAGTGCAGTGAAACGGCTGAATTCACTGGCTGTTGTCATGTAGTGACTGTCTCCCCCTGCAGCCGGCCTCCAAGGAGCCCGTCTCTGCCCTGCTGGAGAAGGCCCGGGCGGTCATGCCCGCCAAGCCTGCTCCACCTCCTGGCAAAGCTGGCGGGGCCAAGTCTATCAGCGGGGGAGCCTCCAACGCCAAGTCAGGTTGGCCCCCCTATACATCTGTCTGAGTGACCTCCTCCCTCTGCCTCCTATACATCTGTCTGAGTGACCTCCATGTGCCTCCTATACATCTGTCTGAGTGACCTCCTTCCTCTGCCTCCTATACATCTGTCTGAGTGACCTCCT
>JACXGJ010009219.1:0-24814 GCA_016801105.1 Esox niger
GGGGGGGGGGGGGGGGGACAAAAAGTCAGCAGAAGGTATATAAAACATGAAAAATCTACCATTTGGGCGATGTTAAAACTACCAAAAACTTCTGTCTTGGGGGTTGGGTTTTGGGTGAAACATATAATTTGGTGTTAGGGTTAGTTGTAAATGTTAAGCAATTGAGGCTAGTTTTAGGTTATTATTAGGTTAGGGTTAGGATTAAGTTTAGGGTTAAGCTCAGAGAAAAAGGAATTTTGTTAGTAATGCTAGTTAGTAATGCTGTACTGTGTGCTGGTATACCAGCTAGAACATAACATAATACTCCCCACCGCATACAGCCCATCACCCATAGCAACCTAGCTTTAAACACCTCTTCCATACCGACCAACCACCATCACTACAGGTGACAGAGAGCCTGATTCAGGCCTGATAGGGTATCCTGATGACAGACTATAACCAATATCCCAGTTTCAGTGAGGAGGTAACGCTCCCTGCAGCCGAGTAAATAGGAGAATGGCCAATGTCATGTCTTTTGTTTTTCTTCTGTTCAAGCGCACACATGTGCTCCAGTGCAGGAGCGGTGTTCAGCTACGTCTCGGCCTGCCCTGATTTGTTAGTTAGCGAGGCGGCTGCACGTTTCACCATTTGAAATAATGGGAGCGCTGGTAAATAATTCAAACGGAGTATTTTGTGCAGAATGAGAAGTGACTGTGTAGCCTTGGACCCATTCGTCTTCATAGGAGCTCATCTGTACGGTGGTGTCGCCATTTTTCTCACGTACGTGTCAACGTGTTTTTTGCTGGTCGACCTGTAATTCAAATGTAGAAATATGAAGGGCATAGCTTTATTCGCTCAGTGTCGTTTCTTTCCGGTGTGCGCGTACATTCCTTTGTGCCTCTGAAGTCTTCAAGCAAACGCACGTGCAAGGATCCGTGTACGGCTATGGGAGACCGTGTAAATGTTTGCAGGGTTTATTCAGTAGGGGTTCAAAACAATGGGACGTAAATCTAATTCATTGGCTCCATCTCTTAGCAGAATGTGCCTATTTATCTAAGTAAGCTACTTGTAATCTGTTCTCTATGACATGACTTAATTGTGAATAATGAGATATAAAAAGGTTTTCTCAGTATAAATCCGTAAAGTGGTATGGAACATTTGGTTTTGAAGTGATCAGTAGGATACTCCAGGATACATATTCATGGATCTGGGAAGGAAGACAATAGCGGTTTGCAGTCAGTGCATTAGTCTTGATGTCAGTCTGTAATGCATTTGGCTTTGATCATTAGGTTAGCTTTCTCCCATGACAGATTAAAGACATCGGAATTAAGCTAATATGGTAAACAGCTTTGACACAGTGCCATTCTCTATCCGTTAGTCTGCCAGAGACAACTCAGGTGCACTTAGAAACGTCGCATTGCCTGCTCTGTCCGTTGCTATTATTGTTGAACGACCAGTTCATGTTGAAGTTGATTCATGTATACAGTGATCACAAACCACGGTTATGGAAATCCACAGGTTGTGCCTTTGTGAGAGCATTGATCGTTTTTCATCACCTTACCATTAATACTTTGAAATGCTATATCAAGCCTGTCACTACTTATTACTGTGCTACACCTGTGGCATGCGCTTTACTGTAGCTCTCCAGGAACAGAATTGGAGACAATTAGGCCTACTTTAGAACTTTACAGTCTTGATGTAATTTGTTTTCTTCAGAATTTAACAAGTGTCAACCAGGAAATTAAACCCTTTCATAATCTTGTTTAACCCAAAACTATATTGTCACGTAATCAGATGCTCAATTAAACCTCAGTTCTATATGTCTCAGGAGAAGATATTGAAACTGGAACAAAAGAGCTCCACCCACTATCTTTGGAAAGTACGTGCAAGT
This sequence comes from Esox niger, assembly GCA_016801105.1. Taxonomy (NCBI): domain Eukaryota; kingdom Metazoa; phylum Chordata; class Actinopteri; order Esociformes; family Esocidae; genus Esox; species Esox niger. Next base: position 1,871 of record JACXGJ010009219.1, read on the forward strand.
CTATGGGCCAAATATCCAATGCTAACATTGAAAGATTGAGATTTGTACAAAGCACTGGAATTAATGATGCTTGTTGTCTCACGCATACTGTTGTTTTATGACAAATCTGCAGTACCCTTTATGTTAACATAGCCAATCAGAGAGAATGAAGTGTTGATGCTTCACGTGTCACACATCAAATACCTTATAATGAACACTGCCTACCCTCAGACTGAACACCATTTAGGGGTGCCTCATTCTAAATTACAGGTTAAGTCGTGAATGTTATCATTTCTCTCATCAGATCAGACCATAATATTCCTCTCTTAAATAGATTCAGCTAAATGGCTTCATTAGCACACGCCACTATGGATTCTGGGAGAAAGGATAGAAGGAGTGAAAGGGAGCTATATCAAAGGCTGCCCCATCCCTTGCTCCCCCTGTCCCATCCTTCCATCCTACTGACAGAAATACGTTAACTTTGTCACACTCTCCTTGAAGTCCCTCCCTCAGCAGTGGCTGTCTCACACATTTTATTGAGTTATTGAACGGAGCCTATATATGACAAATGGATTCAGCAGACAGACAGACAGAAAGACAGAGACAGAGGAAGGCAGAGAGGAAGGGACGGGCAGACAGCCAGCACTATGGTTTACATTCCTTTCCAAACGCACTGTGTACTCTGGGAAATCAAAATATATATCTGAGCCGGCTACAATCCACAGATCGATATCATGGTTGGTTACCTTCAAGTGTCAGTCAACAAAACACATCGGAAAATATTGTGATGTATTCAGAAAGGCCCGTCCTGAGACGTTCAGTCCGAGGCTAACAGAAATAGATGTATTTTGTGTTGCGACTCCAAGACAGTCCAGGTTACCCAGAGGCCACCTACTTCCCATCGTTCCGTGATCATATTTAATATTATGAGGAGTCTAGCAGTCGAAGCTGTCATTATTCACATACAGGAGTCATCCATAGGACTAAAGATGTCTGCTAAACAGGCTTCATGCAGAGCTGCTCGGAAATAAACGGGTAAGTGAAGTGCGTGCGCGCGAGAGAGAAAGAGATGGAGGGAGGGACAGCCCACTGAGGAATCACTGGGACAGCTAGCACCCCAAAGTATGGAGACATATGCCAGATGCATGGAGCCCCATCCCTCCTGAGGGTCCATGTGTCCAGCAGCGGGTGGCCTGGTCTGCACGGCCCCTCATCGGTCCGGGGAGGACGAGGGGTTAGGGTGGTTGCAGGGCTGCCTGGAGGTCGTGCCGACCAGGCCACCCGCTGCTGGTCTGCAACCTCCGACTTGGCTGGTGTGCATCTGATAGACATGGGATGTGATGGATGAGAAAAGTGAAAGAAAAGAGGGAAGGTAGATGTAACGTAAACAACCAGATACATCCACGCACTCCTGCTCCATTATGGAGGGCATCTGGGAGCACCGAAACACCCTGGTAAGTTTACAAGCAGACATGATCACAATTCTTTATGCAAAGTCTGACCTTCAGACGCACAGCATGTTTATTGATGAAGGCTCAGGGGTGCGCTAAGTTCCGCAGACTGTGTGTGTGTATGTGTGTGTGTATTAGTGGGTGCCTGTACTTCGGGTGTGGTCTCTGGGTGTCTATGAAGTAAGATTGCACAATAAGGAATATACACATGATAAAAGTAGCCATATAAAACCACATACAACCACAGACCCTTGTCTGAGCATATAGAGGTGGGAAAAAATATGACCTATTAACCCTAAGGAAGCATTATAATATATTACACAAAATGGCGATTTGGCACAACAAAATTGAGGGAGCTACCATCTTAGATTTCAACCAGGAATCTAAACGTGTAACAATAAATGCCAAAAAGCGGCATAAAGGACTAGTTGTATTCAAATAAAGACACATACCAATGAGGCAGTACAAATCCCAAACTAAGGCAAGGTTACACAGAAACAGGCTACATGCTACTTTATAGGAATTATAGGAAGTGTTAACATTATTATTAACCACAGGAGGCAGAACAGCTGACAATACAGGCTTAAACTTGAAAATAAACAAACCAATGGAAGGCTTATTCATATATTCATGAATTTATATACAATTATCCTCAGCTAGGAAATGCAGGCTAATAAGCCGAGCATAACAATGACCGGAAAACCACAGCTTACTGGCAAAAACATCTATAAAGGATACATAAAACAAATAGTTCTTAAATGTTATGACAATTACAACATTTTACATGGAATTTAACTTACTTGGGCACTGGTGCAAACTAAACAAAAATAAGGATGAAAACAATCTATGGAGCAGCAATTGGAAGCAGACTTGTCGAGTGGCTCAGATGAACTAGTCCGAAAGCCACAAGGAGGAGCGCAATTAAGGCTGTGTATAAAGGTCAGGAGACTGTGTAATACCTAGAAGATTGTCACTCAACAGGGGGTGTTCCACAGTGTGTGTGTGTGTGTGTAAATGTGTGCGTGTGTGTGTGACTCTTCTCGCCTGTCTGCGCCAGTGCGAAGCAGTGGGCTTTTGAGTGAATTACTCACTAGGGGACAGTGAGTGATGAGTCAGGCCTTTGTTTACTGATACATCTGAGCGGAGACAGCGCTTCCCCAAACTAGTGTCCCTCCGTGGCCATTTAGCTGGTGGCATTTTAGCTCTCTTTCCCCTGCTAATCATCGCAGTCAATCAGATATGCTTCACATGAGGTGGAATCATCCAGCACTGTATTAAAGGCTCATACCATAGTAGGTGTGTGGTCGGTAGAAATCTCATAGAATAATGGACTACATTCATTAATATGTATTGTATGGGAACGGTTATGAGATCACAAGCAAATCCGAGAGATTAGCAAGGCAGTGGGCCTTATTGTCTCCTCCCGTCTCTATAAGTACATGTGCCTGAATAAAAACCTGACAGTGTGGAAGAGGCAAACGAGACACTGAAGGATATATCAAATTCCGCACATTGAATGTTTGAGTGCACTCTACAGTTAGACTCTTAAGACGTATTCCCGTGCATAATGCAACCGCTGATTAACGCACTGTATGTTCTATGATTGATCCTGAGTCCTTGCGTCACAATGGAATACAGTAATCACATCTAATCTAAGATGACTATATCATTATGAAGAGGCTTTAGGGATAAATTTACTATTAATTTATTGATTTATTCATCCTTCAATAAAATGAACTGCAAAACCCCCAAACTAAATTAACATACTATACACCTTGCTAGTGAAAGGTGGAAGTGCATCACACCTGGTTACTAACCTAATTATCACATTCTTAAATATCAACACCACAACAGGAAACAGGAACTTTTCCGTTCTGACAAATCTGATAGGATTTAGCATGTTTCCTGTAAAACAATATCCTAATATTTAAATAATCCCCTTTCAAACAATACTACTTTTCCTCTGACATTCACCTTTAAATAGCCCTTGCAATATCTAGCAATGAACAAAAGACAGTCAACTTTGACCCTGTTAAATCTTCTTTTGTTATGGTAACCTAACATGACAATAGAGGTGGATTTGACAGACATCTAACATATGACAGCTTTAATGTTTTCATAACTGCTCAGACAACAAGAAATTTATAGCAGCTTGTCAAGTCAAATGCTCAAACATATCTAATGTCACAGTTTTCCAATTAATGTGAACAAAAAGTTAACATGTTACCACCCAGATTGTGTTCTGGTAAATATATAAGCTGGTTTGCCAGATAGATTACTGGAGCCGTATTCACAAAATATTTGATCTTACCACTAGGACTCCTAACGAGCACTATCAGTTCCTAGCTATGAGTTTCCACTTAAGTTTCTTCTAAATCAGCAAGTTAGGAGCAACTTTTAGCCTTAAGATGTTTTTTGTGAATACGGCCGCAGATGTTTAGTGTAAGCTGATATTAACAGACTAGCAAAGCTAACTGAAATATTATCTAAAATATGTTTTCAATTTCTTTGCTGTTTATGGAGAGATCCTTAATAATGTATAGTAGGTTTTTGCCAAAATTATGTTACGTTGCTATTTGGGCCAGGCTGCTTTGGAGTCATGCAGTTTGTGTTTTACTTTTTCATAATGACATAAGGACACGTATGATGTGGAACAACAAAATAATGTTCATGATGTGAATGTCACAGTGCCGTATGCTGCTTCAGGCATTTTGGCTAGATTTCATTCTCTTCTATTAATCGTTCATAACCATTGGTTGTTTGGTGGAAATAAACGTTTTGACTTGTTTGCAAAGAATATGTTATTATACTTCTGTAAATCTTAAAGGTGCAAATAAAGTTAAAAAAAGTTAAAAGGGATGGGTACGTTGGAATTGAAGGACAGATCATGGTAACTCCTGTGGATTCTCTGTAACATTTTGCTTTCAACTTGAAAACTTGTATATTAGACTCATAATTTCTACTGGACCAAAGCAAACTTGAAGTGTACTTGGTATTTAGAGTTGCTGTCCACTTGATCTCTATTTTCTGTCTCTCACTCTGCCTTTATGCTTTGACTTATCTGTTTATTGAATTCTCACATCTATATTTCTTCCTACCCTTCTTTTACTCACCTATCTTTCATTTGGTGAGTTTGTTTCATTTGCAGAGCACTCACCCTCCACTCTGGGCTGGTGATGAGAGAGCTTTCCTTTTCGTTCTTGATGGTCTCAGAGACAAGGTTCTATTTTGTGAATGTGAAAAGGCAAGGTTGAATAAGGGTCAAGGAGTAGCACTCTTGCCAATCCCAGTCAGGGGTGATTCTAAGATGTTTGATGTGGTGGCCAATGGAGACCAATAACCAGTAGTGCCTCTAGGATATCAGAAAATCTCATACAGCGAGGAAAATTGGTTTTCCACAAATCAAAACATTGGTTTTATTGTCACCAATATCAACCCATGTACACAACATTGAAGAACATTTTAAAAACATTCCTCATCAGCTGGGTATTTATCAATGGTGAAGTACATGTTCAGTACTAACTCATTTACTACAAAATGGAAAAAACATTTTTCACCAGCAAAAATCACTAGGCTGCTGTAGGCTCCTACCGGAAAGGAGACACAGTTTATTCGAGAAAAAACACATGCCGTAGTTTAAGGCAGTTAGCATTGGTTAGCTCTACACTGGGATTACGAACTTGTTTAGGTTCTTGTTAAAAAAAGCAGACAACCCAGTCTCTGAGATGATTGTGAAATACTCACACGCTGCTTATTTTGTGACAGGTACACCAACATACATGTGTGTATGTGTTTCTGCACTACAGTGTATGGCGCACTTAAATCACAGATAAGTATGATAGGCGACAACACAGAAAAAGTAGGAAAGAGAATCTGAATCAGTTTGGCAGGTTTCCAGCCCAACACAGACACAGCAGTAGTATTGGTTTTAAAAACTCCATCAGAGTGTTAATGCTACAGTACAGATTGTCACATCACTATATTGTTAGTGGAAAATGGCTGTAGGTTGGTCATTGGTTTTTGTCTTGACGTGAAACATACAGCTCTAGAAAAAATAAAGAGACCACTACACCCTTTTCTTTCCTTTCCAAAAAAGTTGAAAAGGAACGTTTTAAGTGAGTCACAGGCGGGACTGCTTTCCAGTCCCAAAGCCAGCCAGCAAATCAAAAACCCTTCCTGCTGGATCTGAGCTCTCAAAGAAGATTGTTTAGACTTGCTGCTGTCAGCCCCTGTCCTGTTTGTCAATGTGCAATCATAGTTCACTAGGCTAACAAGCTGGCTCACACTTATTTTAGCAATCTACTCCCAAAGCAAGCTGAGCTGTAAAACCTTAAGTAACTGAAACCATCATCTTTGCATAGGCAAGCTGAGCTGTTTAGTCAGTACGCAATTGAGATCACTCAAATCCTGTAGTAGCTAGCAAAGCAACCTTTTTCATTTTTTGTTTTTTTACTTTAAAATAACAGGTTACGATTTTAAGGCAAGAAACTATTCAAACTTGTTAGGGTTTTGGACAGGCTCAAAAACAGCGAGTACTTTGAGGTCATACAGTTCCATAAGTGATAGACTATTTCAGACATTGCAGGTGACAGAACATTTTCAAAGGCTTGTAACCCAAGCCACTAGTGGATGCCTGTCTGTTGAAAAACATAAATAACAAAAATCTGCCGGCATTGGGCCCTGCCCTTAGTACTCAGCCAATCAGGAGAGGCCATGGTTCTGATCCAATGAGAATAGGGGGACGGAGGTTACTTAAGTGGCTCATATCAGCGTCCCTGACAGCCCCTGTGGAGTTGCCCCTGGTCCCCGTTCAATGTGCTCCTGCATCTCCACCGTTGCCTCTGTTTAATAGTTCAAATGATGTCTGATGAGGAAGCCTGGGAATGCATGTATGTTCTGCCTAGCTAAATGGTTACATAATAGACAAACAATACTCATATGTTGTCAATCCATCACTTCTACGAGCATGTCATGTCCAACATGCTGGGAAGACAACGTATTCAAATGTCAGAAGTCTCTTTCTATCAGGAATGTGTTTATGGAAATGTGTTTCTGGTTGCTGTCATCTTCTCCACCTCGTGTCATCGCAACATGTCATTTGATTATTCATGCGCGAATAGATTGATATTACAATAGATTTTTTTTTCTTCACTCCGTCTCCAGCCAAGCGTTAATTTTTCCATCTCCTTGAGGAAGACTGAATATTACTGACAGGTGGTAAATGTTGCAACAAATAAGTGCATAACTTTCAATTTTCTCTGTCAAGTCCTATATAATCTAGAGCTAACAATTCAGATTCTTCTGAAAAGCTTTGATTGTTACAGAGCACAGTAGAGAATACACCCCGTTTTTGCTTTTGTGGGTCCTTAGACATTGGTTTGACTTTCTTCCCATGTTTGAGTGAAATGTTTCCTTAAATCTCTGTTCAGCTGTGTCTATGCGAGTAAACATCACATTCTATGTTGTCTGGCCTTCCGCATGTGTGACCTCATTCACCTTTATCTAAGGGCAACACACTCACCTGTGTTTTACCCTTCAGAATACATTCCCCTGGTGAATGGAGCTGACCTCAGAGCAAATGCAGATGAGAGTGTGTGTGTTCCAACTAAGGGTCAAGACCTTTGGCTTTTTACACCCCCTTGGCACAGACCTGGGGAGTTATTTGTGCATATACGGTTGTTTGTCAGCATAGAAATGTGTTTCTAAGTTTCTGCCTCTCATCTGCCCTCTCCTGAGGCTTTGACAGTCAGTCGCAGAGTTGCTAGATCAGTTCAGAGGAGGACCTGACCTTGGTACAAAGTACTGTCCAGTAGTAACACTCCTGCATACCAATTCTGTGATGTTGTGTTTTGCAATCTATATGGCTAACACAATGATTCTGTGACCAGGGGCAGACTGATATCCGGCATTTTAGCCAAATCTTACATGCTATCTTTTGTTTTTACAAAATAATCATTACATTCAGACATGATTCAGATCCCTTCACTTATACTTCATTTTTCTGGAATGGATTATGTATTTTCCCCCATCAGCAATACTCAATACCCCATAATGACCAAGCAAAAACAGATTATTTGAAATCTTCTGCAGGTAATTTAATATCAAATTTTCTAGTGTTAATCAAGTGGTAATCAAAATTAAGCTCAGGTGTGTTCTGTTTCCATTAACCATCCTTTAGATGTTTCAACTGTACACTTTAATTAGTCCCCTAATTGGTAAATTTCATTCACTGAACATGATTTGGAATTGCACAATACCATCCATACAACCGTTCCACAGTTGAAAGTGCAATCTGGAGCTCTGTCAGTGTCCACCTTGGTCTCAGGAGGCATGGTGGTGGCAGCATATTCCTGTGGGGATGTTTCTAAGCATCAGGGCCCAGGAGATCTAGTAAGGGTTGAGGAAAAGATGAACGGAGCAAAGTAAGGCCATCCACGATGTAAACCTGCTCCAGAGCGCTCAGGATCTCGGACTGGGAGAAGCACACAGATAAGACAATGTTGGTGTGGCTTTGGGACAAATCTCTGTATGTTGTTAAGTGGCCCGGCCAGAGCACAAACTTGAACCCAATCGAACATCTCTGCAAAGACAAGAAAATGGCTGTGCAGCAATGTTCCCCACACAAAAGCAGGTGTGCCAAACTTGTTATGTCATTCCCAACTAGACTAGGCTGTAATCACTGCCAAAGGTGCTAACACAAAGTATTGGGTAAATGGGGTTTACTACTTATGTAAATGTAATATCTCTGGGTATTTTATTTTATTTACAAAATTGCAATGTATTTTGCTTAGTAATTATGTGGTGTTATATATAGACATAAATTAAAGGGAAATTTATGTAATCAGTTTCTGAATAAGGTTTAAACAGAATAAAATATGGAAAACGTGAATTGGTCTGAAGGCTTTCGAAATGAACTGTAAATGTGCTGGTGTTTGAAAAATACCAGGGCTGGATTCTGATTCCATTCAACCCTGCGTCTGTGTATGCAGTCACAATTGGAAAATGTCCATTAAAACAGTTGGTCAGTGCTCATGATATGCCACCCCAGTCTTCAGCTTGATCTTGAATAAAACCAACAATAATCGATGGAAGAAAAACCCAGTCTTCCTTTTGTTTGCAGTTGTTGGTTGGCCTGATTGCTGAATGGGGTACTGAAATATTGGCTGATCAGCCAGTCATCAATGGCTGGCATGTGGACTGGTTTGGCTGAAGAAAGTGTGTCATGGACAGGTTTTCTCACAGCAGTAGCAATTAACCAGGCCTGGCTTTGACAAGGAATGGTGGAGGTGTGAATTATCTCTCCATTCAGTCTGTGTAAGATGTCACCCCTATCGTGCTCGGCACTCTGGGCACGCTAATCTAGCTTAACATGCTAACCTTTTGCCGCGGACTATGATAATGTGCTTATCATGCTGTAGGTTGGTGCTTGCTGAGGGGAGGGGGAATACCTCCAATGGGGCTTACACAAAAGATTAAGTGGAATAATGATTGCAGGTGCAATTATGAGTGACATTAGGCTTGATTAGAATTGCCGTTCTTAATGCTGGGGATGACAATGTAAACATTTGTTGAGGGGAATGAGGGAGTTGTGATTAATTACGTAATGGATGTATAGGAGAAATCGTCCCGGAATGTTGATGAATGTTATCAAGCAAGGTCGTTCTAAGCACCCCACAACAGTTGGTGTTTTCGAAAGGTCGGTAGCCCTTAACAGGGTAGAATGTGTTAGATGACAAAAACAGCTCTTGATAGGTTGACTCTTATCTCATTCCATGAGAAAGAGTCACATTGTCATTTGCTGTAATCAGTGCTTTCTATTCAAATGATTGCATTCGCACGATAGGATTAGTCATTAGTGTCAACATGCATTAACTTGAACAACTTACAAACAACATTACGTCACGCATGACTTTTACCTAAGCTGTAATTAGGGAAGCCGCTTTACACAAAGAATCGGACTGGGAACATGTCTGAACATGTCAGTGTTGGTGGTGTATTGATTACGAGGACATGGCAGAATGTTACAGTCCCATGTCTCCAGTGACACAAGCCCCCGATACAGGCCAGCAGTGGCCAGAGAGGATTACATCGAGGAATAAATAGCTTTCAAGTCTCTTCTTGTGTAGGGACAGAGAAAATAGCTCTGCAGACCACACTGGAAAGAAAAAATGAAAGAAGGAAAGAGGAGGAGAATGAGAAAGAAGAAGAGTGGAAAATGTGCCTGCTGAAGCGTAAAATTAGCAATTACACTGAGTGTCATCAGTAATAACTATTTCAGTCTGGATCTGGGGGTTAATGTTGGACAGTGGGACTGTAAATCAGCTGTTACACCTGTGTTCAATCAGGCGGCGAGGGGGTGCTGTGATACAGAGAACCCTGGCCCAAAACCTGCACCGTCGCGCCAATAACATAAGATGGCCGCCATTTGCTAGAAAAGCATTTCAGAGGCAATTTATTTTTTAAGACCCATATGCTGACCCCAGCCGAGAAAGTAGAAATGTGTATGAAATCACACCACTGGTGTATTGGTGTGGGTGCATGTGGAGGTGGGTTTATTTGGGGATTTTGGGGGGAGGATGGGTGTTTGGTGGAAGTAGAGAAGGTGGATTGCTAAGCGGGGCTAAACACAGCATAAATGATGGAGTCATAAGGTCAGAGAATGTGTTTTGTTCAACATGGCAGGTAGAGGAATGGATTTAGTTATTTCTTCTCAAACTGAGGAAATGGGATTTGCGATCATTATTACACAATACGTGGATGTAATCCTTTCGTGTGCGCTTGCTTGTTTGCCTACAGTGTGTGTGTGTGTGTGTGTGTGTGTGTGTGTGTGTGTGTGTCCGCGTCTGCACGAGTGTGTTTTAATAATTATTCATAAAAGCATTCCTGGAAACAAGCGTTTTTTTATCCTGTCAACATTGTAAAGAAGCGAAAGAAAATCTGGCGCTGGCTTTAACATATGGCTCAACTATGCACATTACTGTACACATAGGTTTTCCCCTGTTGTCTTGCTAGGTCCTTGAAATAGAACAGATATCTACCTAAAACAGTCCATGGTATTTGTGCATCTTGCCTCCTTTATTTACTGTATGTGGCAGTGACTAGTCCAGCTGACTTGGTTTCATTATCCCTGTACTCCGCCCTCATTAAAAACAACCCCATCTGTCCTTGGTTTCCGCAGGAAGTGCTTCTAAAACCCCAGTGCCTTCATTGATCACCATGTTGTCACATCTATCACTGGCGACGTGAATACAAATGAGGTGGCCGCACGCACACACAGTGGCTCATCCCGTAAATAATTTACTTTTTTTGTTTGATTGAAAACAGAGACACAACATTATTTTCCGGCGGGATTCCCCCAAGCCAAAGTCTGCGGACACATCCGCCCCCGGGTTGAGAGAGGGACATAAATCTTATTCTAATACTTCTTTATTAAGCCTTATCATTAAGCCCGAGGCTGTGGCCTGCACAGGGGGCTGTTGCTGTGATCCTGTGACAACGGCCCAGGTCCTGGTAATGATATGGAAATAGCTCAGATGCATTATGATGTATTAGTTCTTCATTGTCATGGTTCTTTGGAGGAATGGTCCTTGGTTCAGAGACACACAAACACACACACTTGAAAACACAAGTGGCAGGCCTATCGCTCTCCCCATCTCCACTATAACTCTTACCTCATTGCATTTCCAACCAACACAAATCTAAAACCATTTTTTGGCACTGTCGGCTTTGGCAATTTCAGGCACAACTCTGACCGTTAATCCTGGCTCAACAGTTCTGTGAAAGTCCTGATTATAAAATCTTTAATTGTGCACTTTAATTGCACAAGCATCACCAACCGAGTGGCTGTTTTGGAAACCTTTAAACCCCAATGACTTAACACTGTTGATAGGGGCTACATATTATACTTGGCCGTGGCTGTGATCTACAGCCTTATGACATTCCAGGAACCATAAAATCAAAGCCTTAAATATAACCTTGATATCAACTCACAGTTGCCCTTTCACAATATTAGATGTTCATTTTGGCTGACCACAGTATAACACTGCATATACTGTCCGGGACTATTTCCTGAGTGGTAGTCATTGTCATCCAAAAACATATAAAAAATAACATTTGCAAGGCTCAAACATTGCTAAGCCTTAGTGGTGTCGCCTCTGGGTCTCCATCTCCTCATTTTGTTTGGCCAGTGTGAAGTGGCTATGACATATCTCTTATTCCTCTTCGCCCCAAAGCAGCCGTTATGCCAGAACCACCCATGCAAAAGAAATCTATTTGTCTTCTACCGACAATGCAGAATGGCTGTCTCTCTCTCCGATGTTTCTCATGGAGTGTGGCCTTAAGCTGAGGAGGATACAGCCTGTTGTTGCTCAGCATAAGAATAATGTCAAACAATATGACCAGTGCAACGTGCTGGGCTGAGAAGCTGTTTGGATTGGCTGACTAAGAATGTCTTTAATGTTTTAAATGATAATGGTATTAATAACAATATTGTAATATGTTTTATATTATATATGTATTATTTTTTATTATGCAAATTAATCTCAAAGTGCATTAATTTCTAAGTTAGCGGTGTATTGTCATATCAAACTGTTTGGTACGGGATCCTCGGTCAAAGCAGAATTCGAGGGTGCTCCATCACTTTCAATCTTAAAGTTAAGAGCATGTTGACATCCGGGCTGATTTCAGTTGTGATGGACAGAGCTTTTGATAACATAGCAACTGCATGCCGTCACACTCAACTACACTTTACCTACGTAGCTTCCTACATTACAGCATCTCACTTCTACATTCAGGCAGCCCTTGGCCGTTGATATTGTCCACTTCAACATAATTACTAGACCCTTAGCTGTGTTTATATATTATGTTTATATTGGTTAATGAAGCCCCTTGTGGAGAAGTTTTTGAGCCTTGTCAACTTCCCTGATGGATCCATTTCAAACTGGTAAATCCAAAGCTTTCAGTTAATTGGCAAATGTACCTCACATTGAACAGGGACAACCCTTCCCATTACCCCAGACTGGGAAAGGAGTCTAACTTTCTGCAGATGCACTACATTGTCACGTGTGTTTTGTGGTAATTGGGAATTAAACACTAACAAGGCCCAACATTAACAACTAGTCTATCATCCTGAATATATATTTCAAATAAATAAATCAAACTAATACATAGCCTGTGTGAGTGATGACCTTCTTTTCATTGGTCTGAGGTCCAATAAACACTTTTCTAGTCAGAGGCATCTGACAAGCTAACAGAAAATTAGCTCACACAGAGACTTTACTGCCAAACCGAGGTATGGAAATGGTTCCCAACAGAAGTGAAAGAAGTGATGAATGGGCAGGAATTGTATTAAACACCACAGCTATAGGGAAATTAACTACATTCATTAACGTGGGTATGAGCAGCGCAGTAACCGTATCACTCATTTTAGCCTAATGAAACAATGACAACTGTAACCACAAACAATATCACACATATCTCAGCCCTAACAATTTCAACAACACACTGAATACTACTAACAATTGTAAACATAACAATAACAATGTTAGTATTATTAACAATTTAAACAAAAGTAACTACTCCACATTATCACACACATCTAAGACATAACATTTTTAACATATTGTACACAGAGATGCAAATGCATGTATTGAAGCTGGCTCCCCAGTGGGAGGGCAGTCAGTTGTATTCAGCCAATCAGAAGCTGCATGATCAGCTCATGTCCAGGGTTTGGTTGACTGGGCACCAGTTGATTGGCTGAGACCAGGAGCAGTGCCCTTATCAGTATCTCCTCTCTTGAGGAAAGCTGGACTTGGTAGAGCAGAACTTAACAAAATGCACAGATTGGTAATAAAGTGAATTAAATACCTTTCTACAGCGATCCCATTGGGGAATTCCTGCAACGATGTCATGACAGCAACAGTCAACGTCTACAAAGAAGGCTAGTCCAGCCTGCTATCGCAGACCCTAAACCGCCCGAAGAAGGTTCCAAAGTGAGGGGCATCATCACCCATTGTCTTTGGTACTTGAAGCCATTTCGGTCTACCTGACCGTAGGTTGTGTGAGACTTTATAGGCGCGAGAGTAGATCAGATGGATGTAGTAAGTCTATGTGGCTGAAGACAAGTCATTTATTTCAGGGACTTGCCACCTTTGGAGATCTGCAGGGACAGAACTGATGCGGGTAGACCTTTTGGGACCGAATTCTCACAGTGCTGTTTCGAATGAGATGTAGTTTATGAACAGAGTTTGCAGGCTGCCCCCCTCCCAAATAAAACATTTCCATAATCAATAGTGGAAAAAATGAATGTACGGATAAGCCTTTCCCCATCAGTGGTGTTGGGAGAGGGCCATATGCGGGACATGTTCTTCAGGTGTAAGGATGGCATGTTACGGATGGGGCTAATGTGGGTGTTAAAGGGGAGGGCAGGGTGGAATTTCACACCCAGATTGGTGATGTAGGTGGCATCATATGACTGTCCTGGCAAAGCTCACGGTCACTGCAGTTGTTGGAGTTCATCCACCTTGCATCTGTCTTTCTGCTGTTTAGTAGGAGGAAGTCATTTTTCCAAGAATTTACTACTTATGAAGTCATAACATTGTAAATATATAATCCAATTATGTGTTGAAAGTAATATTCATTTTTCAATTGCTGCACAAAACTGTGTTTCTTAAAACTATCAGAACTCTAACCGTTCACTTTCGCCCGTCCACTCTTCGAAATTGTCTGCCATATACCAAAGAAGGCGTGACGTTCAAAGACTCTGAGAAAACACCTGGTCCTCCATCAAATGAAAATCAAATGATTCGGCAGTTCAAGGTTGAGTAAGTAAATCCAGACCCTTGCGCTCCGAGGGGCTGCTAAACTGATTTTCTCTGTTTTTTTTCCTTCTCTGGGCAAAATCAATGAGGTTTGCCCGGTGAAGTATTACCTGCTTCTCCAATTCAGTTATGATTTCAAACACTCAAACTGATTTTCTTAAGTGAAACACTCATGGCTCCATAACGTCAACAGCTTTAAGCTGTTCAAGCTCTGATTCCATCTAACACTATTCCGCTCCCAACTCTCAACCTTAAATACCTGATCAATGACTCAAAACAATATTTTTAGCCCACTGCAGAAGACCTCCATAAACTCCTTATCTGTAATCAAGAGCAGCGCTACATCCCAAATGGCACTCTGTTCTGTGTTGAATGCATTTAATTTGACCAGGGCCCTTTCTCCATCTGCACTAATTGCCCCATTTGGCCTACTCGTACACTGTAGCCTGAATACATAACAAGGAGGTCCTGCACCCATGGTTTGTACTGAGGCTTCGACTGCCCCCTCCCCTTGAATCACTCTGCTACAAGGATAGACGGAGCACAGTTTGACTTGCCACTACACTGGTAACCCACTACACAAGGTAACCCAGTCATCCACGTAGGCCTTTTGTTCAAACTCCCAGCTCTGCGTTGTGGTAAAGTAAGTTATGGAGTTTGGTTTGGGGAGCTGACAGAGTTGTCAATGGTCAGATTGACAGGTTACGAGGCCGTCCTTTTTATTTGTCAGAGATGTAGTAATGACATTTCCTGTTTTGTTGTTGCTGTTCAGTGGGCTTGAAAGAGCAGCAGCTTGCCAATGTGGAGAAGGGTACCAAAAGTAAGTACGATAGAAACTAGCAGGCATGTTGAAAAACAGAAGATGAATACAAGTTGAGTGGAGCAACAATATCAAATCCCCCTAAATATTTGTGCGAGCAAGTTCTGCTTGAAAACAGACTTGCTCAGGTCTGAATGCTGTACTATTTCATTACTCAAATATCTGAGTGCATTTTGGCATAATTAATATGTTTGTTTTGAAGACTGCCAGGAAAAATAAATCTACTTCTTTGCTTGAATTCAGCACACATTGAGTATTGATGTCACTGGGTCTGTAGAGGCAGGGAAACACTGGTAATGCCAGAATGTTGTGGACCTTGAAGATTAGATTAACTCACACATCTCATTACAGCTTAATCGACAGGAAATATAAAGTATGTTCAGTCAGAACGATGACAGAGAGACGGTCTCTCCGGCATCTGTTTGCAACTGTTACTTTACTATGTAGGGATACAAACGTTAAGGCAGTTTGTACTGTAAATAGAAAGGTGAAACATCCAGTAGACAGGCCATTATCGGACACTTTGCTCTCATCCAAGGTATATTGCTTGCCAGTATTGTAGACAGGAGGATGTGGAAATTTCTAATGAGTATAAAATGAGATAACGAAAGACATTAATTGTTAATTCATTCCACTTCCAGCACTTGTCTTTATAAATGTCACTCCGAATGACACACACTCCAAGTGTCTCCGAAGGCATGCCAAACAAAGATAAGGTGCCAAGAAATGTCTACGTTGTATTGACGTAAATAAACCAGATGGGATCTCTGATCTCCGAATGGAAACACTCCGCGTATTTTTCTGTTTATCCTCTGCGATGTCATCTTCGTCCTATCCGTCCTATTCCATCGCAGAACGTTCCTTTTCTCCCCAGCCCGACATGGAGCCTAAGAGAGAGCGCTCATCAGGCCTGTCCATGTATCTTCCGCTGATTACAATACACAAGAGGCTAATCAGTCCCTCTGGAGACCAGGCATGACATAATATTTTCCCTGATGGTAATTAGGCTATTGACTAGGGCCTGCAAGCTTCTTTTTTACAGCCCACTGATATTGTTATCATGCAGGACATAGCGCGGCGCTGTTATTCAGCCCCGAGGGCCACACGTTTCCATGCATCACTGTCACAGCAGCTGCATGGCCATCAGAGAGAGCTGGTGCCCAGCCAGTAGGCAGGAGGCAGATCTGGCCTTGCGTCAGTGCTGAAGCAACCCCAATGAACCCCCCACCCGGTTAGATGTCTTTTGGTAATGAGAGGGGTAATGCTTTCGGGACGAAGACGATGCGCAGTGATGATGCTGCATGCGCCCGGCTCTAGGGGTCAGATACACAGAAAAATACCGTTATGTTCTTTCTGCACTCGGGTAGTGTTTTTTGCTCAGGTGTCAAGCTTTTGAAAAATATCCTTTGCGCCCAACCTACGGTTTGTTCTCTGTGTCCTAACCTGCATAGACCTTTCTAGATTAACTATTGTTAAAAACTAGGTATCTTATCTGTGATGAATTTTCCTGTTCACTTAATGGTAAAAATATACACTCCGGCCATCTGTTTTTTTGAGTATGATAGAGGTACCTAATGGTGTCTTTGCATTTAGGAGATTAAATAATCTATCACATATATAATTTTTCAGGACCCACTAACACTGTAAACCTATGGAGGTACTGTTGATAGAGAGTCATATGAGGAGAGGAATTGTCTCAATTAGACGTGATGTTTCTGCTGACTAAAAAAACTTGGGTGTATTTTTAAATAACCTATCATGTTCCACTCTAATTCTGCAGATAGATCTACAGCCACCTGTATGTAACAAATCACATTAAAATAGATGTCAGATTTCTGCTGACCAAAAGCCTTCTGCACTGGGGTGTGCGTGTGTGTGTGTTTGTGTGTGTGTGTGTGCACAGGTAGTTGTGTGTCTCCTTAATCTCCGGCATCGTGGGGGTCGGTCTCATCCCCTTCGGTCTCATCAGTTAATCTGCAGCCTTATCATCGCGTTCCAGTGAGAGCGCCGGCCCGCTAAGTCTCGCCGAAGGTTGTTTTAATGTCGGTTTGAGGTCATTTTGGCAACGCAACTCGGCTGCCTCAGCGGGGGCCACAAGCGCCTTGCTCCCCTCAATCACTGGTTGAATTTGGGATCCGAGGAGGCGCAATGTTACATATGCTACTGAGCCTCCCTGCATTTAGCTCTGCTAATCCCCGGAGGAGATGGGGAGCAGCCAACCATGGTAATTTAGTCTGGAGGGGAGGAGAGGAGGGGGAAGCACAGGAGAGGGGAGGGGAGAATGGACAGGCGAGTAGATGACAGGTTTGGAGAGATGGCGGGGGGATACGGAGAGTGGCAGTGCTGGAGGAAGGCCCTAAAAATCAGACAGTGGGGATGAAAACTCCAACCCACAGCACTTTCCCTGAAGTGTCTGATATGAGATAAAGTAAAGCTGAGAGATTTAGCTAAGTCTTCATATTCACAACACGGCTTAAGCTCTGTGACGACATCTTAACTCCGGTAATGCCACAGTGGTTCCTCTTCTTTAGAAAGACGCCAATGTGACGTCGTGCCTGTTATGTCCCACAGTACATGGCTAATGTAGGATTATATTTTAGGGGATTCATTCTAGGATTTAGGTTACAAGATAGATTAATGATCCGAAGACTATGTACATTTATGACATTGATGGGCCAAATCCGATAATCATTCCACTCATAGAAGGTGGTGTATTTTCAACCTGAATACATAAACTCTATAGGCTACTAAAGACACTGTAAGATGAGAAAAGGTGACGCGTTTCTTCAGAGGCAGGTATTAAGTATACACTTTGGCAGGTTAGGACGTATTCATTTCAGCGTCAAATCATGTGGACACACCAAATCAATATCACTCTGCAGATTCCTCCTGCTTCAGCACCTTACCGTTGTCCAGATTAACTAAAGGAATGTAAATCCATTTTCCACTCTGTTGTAAGGATTCTATTTGTTAAAGTGGTACTGACATTTTTTTACGAGATGAACCAAAAAGTGAATACAAATAAAGGTAAGAAAGAAAATAGAATTTGCCATTTAGTATGTTGGTTCCTCAGCTATCATATACTGTAGCTGGGTATTTGTCATGAGATCTCCCTAAGAGTACTAAAGACATCGGACATGCCACCCTGGGTCCTCTACAATAATACAACCAGGTGCCATGAAGATCATCCTGACCAGCTGCATCATGGCATACATGGGAACTGTTTTGTACATGAACACACGGCCATACAGGGGGTAAATAAAACAAACAAATACAGTTGAAATCGGTTGCTTACATACACTTAGGTTGAAGTCATTAAAACGAATTTTTCAACCCCTCCACAGATTTCATGTTAACAAACTATAGTTCTGGCAAGTCAGTCAGGACATCAAATTTTTCCAACAATTGTTTACTGACAGATTATTTCACTTATAATTCACTATATCACAATTCCAGTGGGTCAGTGCTTTACCATTGTGATATAGTGAATTAAAAGTGAAATAATCTAAGTTGAGTGTAAAAGCTTGGAAAATTCCAGAAAATTTGATTTAGAAGCTAATAACATAAATTTAAGGAGGTGTACCTTCGGATGTAGAAAACAAAATTGTAGACCTCCACAAGTCTGGTTAATCCTTCAGGACAATTTCCAAATGCCTGAAGGTACCACGTTTATCTATACTAACAATAGTATGCAATTATAAACACAATAAGGCCCAACAGACATCATTTTCTAGAGATGAATGTACTTTGGTGCAAAAAGTGCAAATAAATCCCAGAAAAACAGGAAAGGACCTTGTGAAGATGCTGGAGGAAACAGGTACAAAATTATCTTCATCCACAATAAAACAAATCCTATATTGACATAACGTGAAAGGCTGCTCAGTAAGAAGCCACTGCTCCAAAACCACCATAAATTAGCCAGACTGCAGTTTGCAACTGCATATGGGGACAAAGATTGTACATTTTTGAGAAATGACCTGTGGTCTGCTGAACCAAATATGTAACTGTTGGGCCATAATGACCATTCTTATGTTTGGAAGAAAACGGAGAGGCTTGCCGAAGAGCACTATCCCAACCATGAAGCACAGGGGTTGGAGCATCATGTTGTGGGGGTGCTTCACAAAATAGATGGTATCATGAGGAAGGAAACATATGTGGAAATACTGAAGCAACATATCAAGATATCAGTCCGGAATTTCAAGCTTGGTTGCAAATGTGTCTTCCAAATGGACAATAACTCCAAGCATACTTCCAAATTTGGCAAAATGGCTTAATTACACAAAAGTCAAGGAACAGGAGTGGCCATTACAAAGCTCTGTCCTCACTCCCATAGAAAACATTTGGGCAGAACTGAAAAAGTGTGTAGGCGCAAGGAGGCCTACAAACCTGATTTCACCAGTTTTGTCAGGAGGAATCTGTCAGATTTCACACAATGTATTGTGTGAAGCTTGTGGAAGGCTGCCCAAAACGTTTGAACCAAGTTAAACTATTTAAAGGCAATGCTACCAAATACTAATTGAGTATAAGTAAACTTCTGACCCACTGAGAATGTGATAAATGAAAGAAATTAAAGCTGAAATAAATCATTCTCTACTAGTATTCTGACATTCTGACAATAAAGTGGTGATCTCAACTGACCTAAGACAAGGAATATTAACTAGGATTAGATGTCAGGAATTGTGAACGACTGAGTATAAATGTATTTGACTAAGGTGAATGTAAACTTCAGACTTCAACTGTACATCAGAGGGACCAAGCTACTTTCCATCCAGGACTTATATCCAAAGTGGTGTAGTGCTTGACAAAGGCCTGCAGCATTACCAAGGACCCTAGACACCCCAGCCCCTTCCTCTTAATCCACTTACTATCAGACAGACGGGTTAGAGCATGAGATCCCACACTAGCAGGCTCAGAGACAGCTTCTATCTGCAAACAATTACCCTGTTCAACACTTGAACTGGACTGATTGACCAGACACGCAATCACACACGCAATCACACACACAATCACACACGAACAGTCACACACACACACACACTCACACACACGCACACACACACGCTCCTAAACTTCAAATACAAATCTGTTTTTACTCTACAGTGGATAAAAAGTCTGCACACTCCTGTTAAAAAGCCAGGTTTTTGTTATTTAAAAGAATGAGACAAAGCGAAATCATGTCAGAACATTTTCACTTTTAATGTGAACTATAATGTGAACAATTCAATTGAAAAACAAACTGAAATATTCAAGAAGGAAAAATGAAAAATAAAAACCTTACAATAACATGGTTGCATAGATGCGCACCCTCTTATAACTGGGGATGTGGCTGTGTTCAGAATTTACCAATCACATTCAAACTCAAGTTAAATAGAAGTCATTACACAGTCATTACTCATGTAAGTGACTCTGATTAATCACAAATAAAGTTCAGCTGTTCTAGTAGGATCAGAGGGATCTCATTGTTGAAAGATATCAGAAAGGAGAAGGGTAGAAAATTATTTTTTAAGCATTAGATATACTATGGAACACGGTGAAGACATTCATCATCAAGTGGAGAAAATATGGCACAACAGATATATTACCAAGAATTGGACCTCCCTCCAAATTTATGAAAAGACAAGAAGAAAACTGGTCAGGGAGGCTTCTAAGAGGCCTACAGCATCATTAAAGAAGCTGCAGGAATTTCTGGCAATACTGGCTGTTTGGTAAGTGGGACAACAATCTCCCATATATTCTTCATATGAATGGGCTATGGGATAGGGTAGCAAGACGGAAGCCTTTTCTTACAAAGAGAAACATCCAAGTCTGGCTGAAGTTAACAAAAGCAAACATCAAGGTGCCCAAAAGCACATAGGGAAATGTGTTATGGTCTGATGAAATGGTTGAACTTTTTGGCCATAATTCCGAAAGGTATGTTTGGCATAAAAACGCCACTGCACATCACCCAAAGAACACCATTCCCATAGTGAAGCATGGTGGTGGCAGCATCATGCTTTGGGGCTGTTTTTCATCAGCTGGAACCTGGGGCCTAAGTCAGAGTTGAGGGAATTATGAACAATTCCAAATACCAGGCAATTAAGGCCAAAAACCTTCAGGCGTACATTAGAAAGCTGAAGATGAAGAGGAAATTCACCTTTCAGCATGACAAGAAGCCAAAGCACACATCCAAATCCTCAAAAACATGGCTTCACAAGAAGATTAACTTTTGGAATGCCCCAGCCAGAGCCCAGACCTGAATCCAATTGGACATCTGTGGGGTGATCTGAAGTGGGCTGTGCACAGATGATATCCTTGCAATCTGACAGATTTGGAGCGCTTTTGTAAAGAAGAGTGGGCAAATATTACCACTTCAAGATGTGCCTTGTTAGTAGACTCCTACCCCAAAATACTGAGTGCTGTAATAAAATCAAAAGGCGCTTCAACAAAATATTAGTTTACGGGTGTGCAACCAGGTTATTGTGAGTTTAAAATGTTTCCCCCTCAAATATTTCTATTTGTTTTTTTAATTTAATTGTTATACACGTTATAGGTCACATTAAAGGTGGAAAAAGTTGACATGATTTATCTTTTTTACATCACAAACACCTGGCATTTTAACAGGGAGGTCTAGACTTTTCATGTCCACTGTACATTAATCATAATCAGACTCAGTTATTATTTACTACAGCAACATTTAAATATGCCCATTTTGTCACTCATTGATAGTATAAATCCTGACTTCCCTTCTTGTGACCTGGGGAGGTCCTGTGTATTAATCCTCTGCCTCTGGTGCAAATGTATTGGTGCAGCATGGGCTCAAATATGCAATTACAGCTAAAAAAAACTGCAATTCTCTACAAGTCTGATGTGTGGGGTAGAGTGGCAAGATGGAATCTGTTTCACACAAAAAAGGACATCCAAGCCCATATGCATAACGCAAAGCGTTTTTTGCCTTATTTCCAAAAGATAGATTATCATACAACAGACACTGCTTATAACCCAGTACATAGTACAAATACGTAGTAACTACTCATGGAGTGGGCAGCATCATGTTCCAGGGCTGCTTCTTGTCAATGGAAACAGGGGCTCTGGCAGGACAGAGTGAAGAAGTTACAGCACCAAAGATTAAGATATTGTCCCAGAAAGCTGAAGATAAAGAGGAATTTCACTATTTAACACAACAAAACAGAAGTACACAGCCAAATCAACCAAGGAATGTTTAGGAAAAGCAAGATCAACGTAGGGAATGGCCCAGTCTGAGCATGGACCTCATTCTTTTAGAAAATCTTTGAGGCAGTGTCCTAAAGAAGGCAGTGAGTTTTTAGCTTATTATGTAGTGTGTAAACTTATATCCACAGCAGATATACTAAAGATGTATTGCCTGTCTTCACTTACTGGTTGTTATTGTTTGCTTACCTTGTAACAAGGACAGTTAAGAACCACTTTTGCCAGACCCCGCAAGCGGAGCCGGCCAAGAAGTGCAAATTTCGCTTACTGAATGAGTGGCTGACCCTTGTTAAATAGCGTAGTGGTTAGAGATGTGGACCTGCAATGAATTGGACCTGCATCTCGTCACAGTCAAAGGACCACTTTCAATAGATGTGTTCAAGGTTCAAAAGGTTTGTTGCCATAGTGGCAACATGTTATGGCAATGAAATGCATGTGTTATATTAAGCCTGAAATAAAACTGTTTCTGATTATATTGTGACTATTTCTGGTGGATTTTCAAAGTATGCATCCGTGCATGGTTTTTGGGTCAGGAAAGATAAAAACTTTGCTGGCTACAACCTTCAGCAGCTACATTATAGTAAACCAAAAATAAAACGGTATATATTGTGACTATTTCTGGTGGATTTTCAAAGTATGCATCCGTGCATGGTTTTTGGGTCAGGAAAGA
>JACXGJ010009220.1:0-24813 GCA_016801105.1 Esox niger
AACACACAAAGACAATGGGAGCAGAGGGAACATATATACTGAGGGGAATGACTAATGATGATCAGGTGTGCTAAACGGGACAACAGGTGCAATGAGTTGATGAGATGAGGCGATGGTGTCAGAAGGCCGGTGACGTCGAACGCCGAAGCCCGCCTCCTGCAGGGGGAGGATGGGCAGTGGATGGCGTGGTCGTCACACTGTGATTGTCTCTTTATGTGTTAATGCATTTTAACAACTGCAAGCTACAACTGCAGACCACAGAAAATCATTACTCAACTTCCCCAAACTTCGTTTTTCTGAAGGATTGTCTCTTCCACTGGAATGTGTCAGATTTTACAAAAAGTGTCAGTCTTTGGATTTCAGTCACTGTTAGCAATTTGTTTTTCATTGTTTGATTATCAGAACATAAAACTCCTGGTTGAACGTGTTTGTTAAATCATTCATGAGTCTTAAGTCACTAATTTACAAGATCTTTGGTAGCTTCCTACACTCTTTATTTCCTGCTCCTAGTAGTTCCTCTTATCAATTGAGTAACTCTTCACATTAAATACCTTGTGCTTTGCAGAAACAACATACCGTTAACTTAGCTCCTCATTTGAATTGTAACCTCCTGACAGCAATTTCTTTGGAAGATATGGAATGTGCATAAGAGCTATCTTATTTCTCTTTTCTCCTTCTCTTGCTCCTGTTTTTTTCTCTTGCAGTACACTGTACTTTCCCTTGACTCCAAACCTGCATGTCTGCATTGATCCCATCACCCAAAAACAGCAAACCGAGCCTCTAACCAAGTGTATTAAGAGAGGGGTGCGGGATGCAATCTCAATCTAATTTTTCATAGATTGAAAAGCTCAGGAAGATGCTTGCAGTAGAACTCCAGTGACATGCTCCTACAGGATACTATCAGAAGACTATCTGATATAATACCGGTGTTTTCTGATTCAACTTGAGAGGTAATCATAAATTCCTGTGCTTGCAGGTTTTCTTTTATCTTGTTCTCACTGTCTTTCCCTTTCGTTCTCTCTCTCAGCAGTATATCAGACTCCAACCGTTCAATGTCTTTACATTATGTCCAGAGGAGTTTTGTAAAATTGTCTGTGGATTTAAAGAGAAAAAATGCATTAGGGCTAATAATACATTACATGTGGATTAAAAATGTATTTTAACACATTATCCTTTGCATTCATCCTACTAATTTGGCATCTCGTCTTGCCCCATATACTGTATTACATCTTTTTCAGATTTCATTTAATATCAACAGTAGAAACAATTCATGTATAATATGCATATAAACTAAAAAGGTACCAGTTCAGTGGGTGGAAAACCGAATGGGCTTATTTAAATAAAAAAAACATGAAGAAAGATATTAAAACGAATACAGTGCCTTCAGAAAGCCTTTCCAAACATTGGCAGTACAAGTGCTTAGTGACATTAAACGTGGTACTCTCATAGGATACCACTGCTGCAACAAGTCAGGTTGTGAAATTTCTACCCTACTAGATCTGCCTTTATCAGCAAAATAACAGTTTTCACAAGAATAAAGCTTCACAAAGTGGGTTTCCATGGCCATGCAGCAGTATGAACGTCTCACATCAACATGCGCTATGCCAGGCGTTGGCTGGAGTGGTGTAAAGCACACCGCCACTGGACTCTGGAGCGGTGGAAACATTATCTCTTTGAGTGATGACTCACACTTCATTATCTGGCTTTCTGATGGAAGAATCTGGGTGTTGCAGATGCGAGGAGAAGAGAACTTATCGGAATGGTAGTGCCTTATGTAAGTTTTTTGGAGGGATAATGGTCTCGGGCTGAGTTTCAGGGTTTGGGATAGGCCCCTTACTTTCAATGAATTGTCATATTTATGCTACAGGATAGAAAGACATTTCAGACTATAGGGTGCTTCCAACTTTGTGGCAACAATTTGGGGAAGGTATTTTCGTGTTCCAGCATGACTGTGCCCCTGTTCAAAAAGTGGGATCCATAAAGCATGGTTCAATAAGGTTGTTGTGGAGGAACCTGAGTGGCCTGCACAGAGTGCTGACCTCAACCCCACTGAACACCTTTCGATGAATTGGAACAGCAATTGCAAGAACAGTGGGCTACACGTTTGTTATGGTTGTCAGGGTTGTCAGGAAGACTCCTAATGTTTATATGAAAAGTAGAGATGAAATGTTTTTTGCATATTAGATAGAAAGCTCTAAAAGTTGTTAAAGTGTTTAACAATATAATATACCCATGAGATAGAGGGGCACAATCAATTTGTAAGTAGTGTCACTAATTGTGCACGCTGACACTCGGGTCAAGGCGCCAAAAGATGAAATGTCTTGAGTGGCTGCTGCCTATGTTGAGAAATGACCAGAGTATATCTTTTCAGCCAATCAAGCAGTGATTTTTTTATAACACTGATGTTGTCAAAACATCCTGCACACAATAACAAATAAAGAATCTGTCATACTAAACAACTAAATTATTTGAAATTGACAAACAAAAACATGACATTTATTTGGCATACATTTTTATTAAATTTACAAAAACATTCAAATTTTATTTCTGTAATGGCATTTTTAGACAAACTTAACCAAACCTAGCTATGCCAAAGCATTTTTGTTACTATGGAAACCAACATGATTTAAGTTGTGGTGGCTGTCATGTGTGCACACACTACATAGAGATTTTTTGACTGTTTTTATGCCGTAAATCACCTTTATTGTTTCATATCTCCATTAAAAACTCTGAAAAATATCAATAAAACGGATGGTCCTGTAGAGTTCTGAGAATATGTTGTGACAAGAGGATGGCAAGTACCAGGGTGATGGCAAATGGAAAGTGTTAAGAGAAAATAGATACCAAGTTTCTTAGTTTATTTTTTTCCCCCTTAAAGATTTCAGTTTGTTCACGTTTTAGGTCACATTAAAGGTGGAAAATGTTCTGATATGATTTATCAAAATATTTTACATCACAAACACCAGACATTGTAACAGTGGTGTGTAGATTTTAGATGGTATTTTAACCTATTCCAGCCTTGTGAAGTTCTACAATCTTGTCCCTGACATCCTCGGACAGTTCTTTGGTCTTGGCCATGGTGGAGAGTTTGGAATCTGATTGATTGCTTCTGTGGACTTTAAGTGTCTTTTATGCAGGTTACAAACTGGGAATAGGAGCACTCCCTTTAGGTGTGTGCTCGTAATCTAATCTTGTTACCTTTATAAAAGACACTTCAGAGGCAGAAATCTTTCTGATTGAGAGGGGATCAAATAAGTATTTCTCTAATTAAAGTGTAAATCAATTTATAGAATTTTTGACATGCATTTTTCTATTTTTTTATTGTTAATCTGTCTCACAGAATAAACCTACCATTACATTTATAGACTGATCATTTATGTGTCAGTGGGCAAACGTAGTATATACAGTCCCCTCCAAAAGTATTGCAATGGCAAAGTAAATTCCTTTGTTTTTGTTGGTCACTGAAGACATTTGGGTTCAAGATCAGAAGATGAGTTTGAGACAAGATTTCAGAATTTCAGCTTTAATTTCCTGCAATTCACATCTAGATGTGTTGAAAAACTTAGGACATATCACTGTTTGTATTAGACTACAGCGTTTTTAGGTGAGCAAAAATAATAGAACAAATAATCTTAAAGTAAATAACATTTAATAATTGGTGGCATAACCCTTTCTTGCAATAACTGTCTCAAGCCTAAGACCCATTGACATCACCAAACTGTTGCATTTTTCATTTGTGATGCTATTCCAGGCCTTTTCCGCAGCTTCTTTCAGTTCTTGTTTGTTTCGGGGTGTTTCTCCCTTCAGTCTCCTCTTAAGGAATAATTCTGTTACTTCAGTGTTTATGGTTTATGGATGTAAGTATAATACATCTTCCATTATCTTACTCAATGTTCAACATGCCTTCTGGCAAACTATTGCCAAAATTAGTTTCAAGATTTTCTCAACAATGGCTTTATTTTTGCTAGTCTCTCATAAAGGACACTTGCAGTGTACACAGTGTCTGTCAGCTCAGTTTTGGAAAATTAAGTCTTTTAGAGTTGCCTTTTGCCTCTTGGTGGCCACCCTAACCAGTGCCCTTCTTGCATGGATTCTCATTTTTTTGCAGATGGCCTGTTCTGCATTCATATTTGTGCCTTTTTATATTAATTTCTTAACTATGGACTTTACTGTAAACCGAGGGATATTCAGTCAGTGTTTTGGAAATCTTTTTATGTCCTACCCTTGATTTGTGCTTTTGAGTAATCTAATCTGGGTACATTGTCTTCATGATTATAGTTTGTGTTACTAACCAACTATGGGACATCCAGTTTCGCCTGCCATCTTTTGAACAATTTGCAGATTTAATTTTTCACTTTGACATGGCCATTTTCTGTGTTGATTAATGCCAACACCTGCTGATTACATCCAGAGGTAAAAATATTTGACAGCCACTGTATGTTGACTTATGAAACCTTGTAGTATAGTATAATAAAAATACGGTCATGAGAAAACTTTGAGATTGCCATAGGATTACAACAATAGTTCATCCGTTCGAGAGTATCATGTACACCTCCAGTACATTTCATTTTAAGATCTCCTTCCGAATCATGAATAATTTTGGGTTTCTTAGCCTGGGTTTGCAGAGTTAAGGCATTCTAATCCCCTGAACTAATTTCATGTGTTTCCTGTACAAACAAATATACAGTACTTGTACAGTACAGTACAAGTTTTCCTATACACGATAACAGATTGAAAGAAAGGTGCTTTGTTTTTGTCGGAATATTTGGAATCTCAAGGAAGAAAGTGATTTCTATCAGACTGGATAGAATTAATCTTATTGTGTCATGTGAATGAAAATACTAGTGTCTGGCAATTTGATTAACTTTCTCTATTTTGTCATCATTAGGACAATTGTGTTGTGTTTCTGGTAGTCCCCAGAATAGCCCAAGAAGCGGCGCCAAACAAATGTATTTAATATTTCTGTAATGCCATACCTTCACTTTGAGGTTATCTGATAAAGCAAATTCCTCTCAAACCTTGTATCTGGATTTACTCATCCAACAAGCTTGGTTTTCTACACATTGTGTCAAAATGGGACATGACTGAAACAAATGCAGTGTCAATTACCTTTCTGACATTTGTATTGCAGCTACACTCTCCCTAGTCCAAAAATCCTTTAAGATTTTCTATCATGCTTTGAAACCATTCTACAAAATTATTATTGAAGTTTTCACATCCATTTCATTTATGTAGGAACCAATCCTATGAGAGTATTTTTGTGTTTATCTTATTGGAAAGCATCAAAAGTCAATACTTCAAGATTCCTTTATTCTCTTTTTTCCTTTCTTTTTTACCTTGAGAACAGATTTTGTGATTGTCCTACCTGACTAAATGAAACAATTTAAACATACAAAATAAAAAATTTGAGTACTGAATTCTGCTAGATATTCTGTGGCAACACCCCAAAAATACCTCAAGCAGTGCATTTTTTAGGAAGTCCTATAAGATTTCTCATAGAATTACATCACAGGATAAAAAAAAAACATGAATACGAGTGGAAACACCAATTAGAATCCATTATGAGTGTTTGATAGAGTAATAGAACATTCTAAATAATTTTGTGACGTTTTTTTAACAACCTAAATTCTTTCTTTAATTAGTCCAAATTTGCACTACCCTATATACTACAGTAACACTGTATCATAGCACAAATAAAGAGTCAGATACAGAGTAATAACATGCAGCTTGATAATACAGTAGGGAAAGTTATAATTTATTGCAAATAAAATGTTCTACTACTTCCTTGCCTGTTTTATAATAACTAGAGGTATGCCAGCCAAAGGAAACCTAACTTACTGGGAGAAAGTCAAAGAGAGTTTATTTAGGCTACAGTACATTCAGTTTGCTCAATTTAAATGTTGCACAGGGCATGTGGAGTTGATGTAATCCTATACTTATACTGTATATTCTGTGCATCACTTACATTTACTGTTAAAGTAATCAAGTAGAAAAAAAACAGTATTTTATCTGTGGGCTATGTTAGATATGTTGGCTTATAAATGAAATACTTCCATTCGCCTTAAATGTGGTAAGCCTCTTTTTGAAAAGCTGTTCAAATAGCACACATTTAGACATTAATAAAGGTATGCTTACTGCAGAACATTTAGCAGTAGTGTGTTGTTAATTCACACAATTCACCAGAGAGTGGCTGGCTTTTGTTTTGTAGTTACTGTTTACAGGAAGTACAGTACACAAAAATTAATTGTGTCTTTTCTCTTTGAGGCCTTTGAGATAAACAGATCTTAAAGCATTCTGAAACCCTCCTTTCTGTCACTACTAACGAGATGCTAGCCAGCGGGCAAACATCGTGCCCCCGCTGCGCAGCCTCTTGCTGTGGGGAGCAGTCCCTTTTAAAGGCACCCATCCACCCCACAGGGTCCCTTAAGTTACATTCTAACCACTACTGGGGCTTCAGAGACATGGAGAGAGTGAGTTTGCAACCACACCCAAAACACTGATCCACATAGATACTAGACCTCAGGAGTCCTGAATCAAAAGGAGCCAGGATGTTTTTTTTTTTAAAGGAAGCCAACAAGAAGGGGTAGCTTTCATAGAACATGACATATGTCTGAGAAACGGGACCCGGTTATGCTGATGGAACTTGGGCTGAGGCGTTCATTGATACCCCGCAGCAGGTGGCCCAACATTAATCTCACAGCCACATTGAGATTCAGGCGATTGTGTGCCATCGGCGCTCCACTAGATGGGTTTTTCACTGCTGGATTGAACATCGGTTAAGAAACAGAGGACTGCACTGAATACTGATCTCAGATAAGACACGGTTTAGGCTTCGTTCTCATGCTTGTAGCAGTCGTGCCATTTTAAACGTTCTGTTCTGGAACAGACCCAGAAACAGTCAAAAAGCACTTTATGATTCAAAGGATTCCGTTTTTTCCCAGTCCTATTTCAATGTGAGAAAAAGTATTTGACCCCTGCTGATTTTTTATGTTTGCCCACTGACAAATAAATTATCAGTCTATAATTTTATTTGAACAGTGAGAGACTGAATAACAATAAAAAAATCGAGAAAAACGCATTTGTCAACATTTTTATGAATTGATTTGCATTTTAATGAGGGAAATAAGTATTCAACCCCTCTGCAAAACATGACTTAGTACTTGGTTGCAAACCCCCTTATAGCAATCAGAGGTCAGAACATTTGAGGAGGGATTTGGTTGCACTCCTCTTTGCAGATCTTCTCCAAATAATTACGGTTTTGAGGCTGATGTTTTGCAACTGCAACCTTCAGCTCCCTCTACAGATTTTCTATAGGATTCTGGCAGTCTGGAGACTGAGTAGGCCACACCTGGACCTTAATGTGCTTCTTTTTGAGCCACTCCTTTGTTTCCTTGGCTGGGTGTTTTGTGTAATTGTCATGTTGAAATATCAATCTACGAATCATTTTCAATGCCCAGGCTGAGGGAAGGAGGTTCTCACATGGTCACGTCTATTGTCCTTTTGATGTGGTGAAGTTGTCCTGTCCCCTTTTTTTTTCTTAATGTTTCCTCCATGTTTGACGGTGGGGATAATGTTCTTGGGGTCATAGGCAGCATTACTCCTCCTCCAAACACGGCAAGTTTAGATGATGCCAAAGAGCTCGATTTTGGTCTCATCTGACCACTTTCACCCAGTTCTCCTCTAAATCATTCAGATGTTCATTGAAAAACTTCAGACGGGCCTGTACAAATTCTTTCTTGAGCAGGGGGACCTTGCAGGCGCTGCAGGATTTCAGTCCTTCATGGCGTATCAATAAATCAAATCAATCAAATTGATTTGATAAAGCCCTTTTTACATCAGCAGTTATCACAAAGTGCTTTTACAAAACACCCTGCCTTACCCAAAGAGCAAACAACAGTAGTTTTGAACTTTGGCTAGAAAAAACATCCTAAGAAGACCGACATTTTGGAACCAGGCTCAGAGCTGCGACCAGTCCTCTTTTGGCAGTGCCGGGTGAACATATCAAGAGTCGTTAATCAGTGCATGTGGGCTGAGCCCAGAGTCTATTTAAACCTAGTCCAGATCAGAAGCATGACCAGAAGGACAGGGTCAGACTGGGGGTGAGGTCAGCCGAGAAGCAGCTGAAATGGTCAGGTATCATCTTGATCTGCAACACAACCAGGAGGACTTTGGACAGGGACTGCAATGAGTCAAGCCTGGTACTCCGCAGGTGTGGGTTAAGACCTCATGTCCTCCTAAGTTTAAAATGAAAGAAGACAGGGACATTTCAGACCTCACTCCTCGGGACAATAATATAGCAGCGTTAGACCTTGGGTCGTAGTGTGTTACCCATTGTTTTCTTGGTGACTATGGTCTCAACTGCACTGAGATCTTTGACATGATCATCCCGTGTAGTTTTGGGGTGATTCCTCTCCGTTCTCATGATCATTGCAACATGAGGTGAGATCTGGCATGGAGCCCCAGACTGAGGGAAACTGACAGTTCTTTTGTGTTTCTTCCATTTACGAATAATCTCAACAACTGTTCAAATAAACCTACCATTAAAATTATAGACATATCATTTCTTTGTCAGTGGGCAAACGTACAAAATCAGCAGGGGATCTCATAAATTTTTTCCACACTGTATGTGGGCATCAGTGTAGCCCTGATCCAAAAATCAACTCCTGCACTTGACAAGATCTGCAATTGTTTGACAGGTGTAAGCAATCTGGTTATAACTCTTTGCACCGGCAAAGGCTGGATGTAAGATTCACCATGTTGCTTATTACAATCAAACCCTCTATGATCTTCAGAAGTACATAT
Organism: Esox niger; assembly: GCA_016801105.1. Taxonomy (NCBI): domain Eukaryota; kingdom Metazoa; phylum Chordata; class Actinopteri; order Esociformes; family Esocidae; genus Esox; species Esox niger. The sequence continues at coordinate 8,803 of JACXGJ010009220.1, forward strand.
GGTGTCACAACATGGCAGTGTAGCTTTATCTTTTATTGTAGATTTCCCAGTAGCGTAGCCAAAGGCAAGCAGAAGCCCAAGATAAAAAAATGCTTCAACAACAGTTACTGACCAATTATCTCCTTTCGCACTTTCTGTCTATTCTGCACATTTTGTCAGCTGAAGGTTATACACCCTAATTAGTATCTTCTCTCTGATCGGAAAGCACACCATGGATTTCATGAAATATTTACTTAAAGGCATGCATGGACACAAGAAACCCTGTAGTTTGGATTTTACTTATATTGTATCAATGTATACTACAAAACATTTATTAAGGATGTATATCAAATATCTCAATGTTTTATCATTGAAACTACAGCAGCTAGTATAATAGAAAAGGTTTTATGTTTTTCTTTCTTTTCTGAATGTTTGAATTATTTTAGGAAGGCTGCTTTTTAATGCTTCACGCTTTGGCTTAAACCATATATTATGAAACCATACTACAGTGTTTCCCAATCCTGGTCCAGTGGACCCCAAGAGGTACACATTTTTGTGTTTGCCCTAGCACCCAGGTTCTAATCAATGAAGTGTGTGAGTGGTAGGGCAACATCTGAACCAGGTGTGTGAGGGCTACCAAACAAAAACGTGCACCACTTGGGGTCCCCAGGACCAGGATTGGGAAACACTGCTGTAATCTATCTTGGATATTAGTTTAAAAAAAATAAAGACATAAAATAAACAGCAGTTATTTAATATATTTATGAATTATGAGTTTTCTGTGTTGAAGAGGTGTTTACCCCAACAGAATGGTGTGAGCATACTTTATACCGAGCATGTTAGTTGAAACTGACTGACCACTCGTCCTTCTCTAGATTGTTGAATGGCCAGGTCTTTACAGTGTGTTAGGGATAGATGTTTGAAGTTCACAGTATATGAACATTTGAAGTGCTAAGTTTTTTTCACCTGGCAGTTACATAGAGAAATAGAGACATAGAGAGAGAAAGAATGAGGGAGAGAGGGAGGGAAGAAAAATAGAGTGAGAAGAAGGGGATATTTGTGCTCAGACCTTGAAAGTGATGTGAGGCTATTGATTGTAGCCTGCTGTTTTCATCAAGTATCCAAAATCCCAGTGCCTTGGTGTAAGAACTGTGCAGCTTAGATGTATGCGCCCTATCATAGCCAGAGGTCAAAAGAGAACGAAGGCTTTACTTGGCTTTGATGGAAAATATTCAAAAGAGGCATTAGATATGGGTTCACATACTAACATAGGCAACTGGATGACTCAACATGTGTTAATGAAGGTCATGAAATGCAAAAATGAGACATCAGATAAGGACATGGCTCTTGGTTTGTTTCCACACACTAAAACTGTCACGTGGAACTTGAGTTGTTTTCAATTACTTAGGAAGCATTTTGTAATAGATATGAAGGGTTCCTTCTCAAATATCAAAGTTAATAAGTTATAATACTGCATATTCATATGATATTGTTGAAGGTAGTGCAAAGAGAGACGCCATCTAAATATAATTTCTTAAAAATAACAAATAATTCACTGAAAACATGTTATTGATTATCATTCTGGCAAAGAGACATCTGCAGCAGATGATGACACTATCAAACTTTGCTAGTATCATGTTCTGGCACGGTTGCTTTCCGTGCCAGTGAATCCAGGCACCTCCCTTATTTCATCAGACACCTGTTTCTCTCGTCACAGACCCCGTTGTAAAGAATGACGCTGCAGGCTCAGGATGCAAGTGCTCATAGTCAAATTATAATAAACAAAACCCTAGGCAAACAAAAACACAACTAGGAGTCGTATTACAAAAGAAAACATAGTGGAGACATTACTTAAACCGAAGTGAACTAGGCTTCGACTAAAACAATACTCAACAATGAACCATTGGTGTGCCTAAATAGTGTTGAAAACAAATGTAACAGGTGCACTCAATAAACGTGAGACAATGATCGTGGCAACTGGGATACTGTGGAACTGGATATGGCGTGCTGGGAACTGGAGGCCTGCGCTCTTGGTGGTGCTGACGTGACACCCATTTAGGTTTCAGCTTCCCCAATGTTCCTTTCCGGTCTTTGTTTTAGTTTCAACTTATGTAATAGTAGTCTATTTTTGTGTGTTTGTTTCAGTGTTGTTACGTCTTAATTATTTTATTAAATGTCCTCCATTCTCCCTCCGCATCTGTCCTGCCTCCATGCTTCAGCATTACAGATACGATAATAAAGGTAGGCATTCTCAGCTTTAACAGGAAAACTTTTTTCCGACTTTACAATGCCAGACTAGTGTAGTGAAACCCCTCTGTACCCCATCAACTCCACCTGACCCACTCCACTACCCCTCTTTTTGAACATGTGACCCTGCACTGTATGCATTTTTGCTTTTAAGCTTGTATATTTTCTGTTTGTGTTTTGTATTGGTACCTAATTACTATGTCCACTTATCAATTGTAATGTTCTTGCACTGACCAGTTTGGTCATCCAGTCAATACCAACTATCCTGCACTTTTATTTTTTGGCGTCTCTACATTGTGCGTTCATTTGTGTAATGTGGGTGTACTTGCCTCTTGTGCTGAAACAAAGAAATTTCATGGTAACATGATTAAAGCGCTATCAGATCAAAATGAAGTGTTTCTTGTTGCAAACAGCGAAATGCAGTCCCGAATTTGCATGCCAGTGTATCGGTTATGGAAACTACACAAAATATTGTTAAAACAATTATTTACTCCTATATCTCAGGCCTATGTTGAATTTAACCAAGAAGTTTCACACATACATCTTGTTTGGTGGGAAGGGGAACAATGAGATGTCTGGGCAATGATTCATGTCAACAGCCAAAGTGCACTCAGCATGTGAGACAAAAACAATATTTACAAAGAGGACAGCAAAAAACATTACAACAACTGGCAAAATCAGGCAAGAATCAACTAGAGAACTACTGTGTAATGTCAGCACACTGATCCTGGGGTTGTGGATTGAACTATTTACATATAAAATGACATCACCACTTTTTATACAGTACTTCATTTCCATCCTAGCCTCTACCCTGTGTGTCTGGTCATGTGCTTTTATTACAATGTATGTCTTTAAAAAGTTTATCTCTGATCTGACAACAAAACTACTACAACCTTCAGTGGCTACGTTAAAGTAAGCCTATATTTTATATCATTTGGTTACATTAACTGACTATTTGGAATTAACCAAAAATTGTTCCATCAGGATGGAAAAATTGAAGAGTAAAATTGTTAGGGCTAGTCTAATCACAAACTTCTAGTCACTGACTAGAATTTATGGACCTTTATGTCATTTATGGTCACACTTATTAGGGATTTCACACCATGCTGCACCAATATCCAATATCCCACAGAATGAGACAAATATGAATTTCTCCTACCAACTGCTTGTTAGTCATGGCTGTGAATAAACAGGTAAGAAAAACTTTCCAACAAAAACTTGGGGCCAAATAAATGAGACCACGCTAATCTGTCCCCTAATTGTCTATTAATTAAATCGTAAATCACCGTGACGATGACAGCTAGTCCCAATTACAGACGTCATGGTCTGCCTGGTCCCCTCCATCACGGCTCATTTCTACTCTGGAAACCACATTGTGTACAAATCACCTTCTTCAATCCATGTCAACACAGTAGGTCAGGTCAAAATATATAGACCCACCTACACTATTGTGTATTCCCTTAAAGTAAACCTGTCGAATGACGATAAGAAAACATTTTTTTGTCTTCATTTAACATAATCTTCATTGTACGGAAACAACAATATTTAGGATTCCATTGTATTTTCAACAGCTTCTGATTTTTGTAGTTTACACTAATGACTTGGTGGCAAGGATACACATTTTGCAGTCTGGCTCTACAGCATTATTCATGGCTGTTTCAATAGCCATCAAACAAGCCCGGCTAAGGTGATTAAATATACTCCTTTAATTAAAATTGATTTCTGGCACAAGATTTATAGTTTGGTGACTGTAGGTTTTGTATTATGTCACACATACCAAAGGAATTATATATTGACGGATCCTATCAAACCTAAGAGTCCTCAAAAAAAGATGATACATGGAATCATTTATACATGTGAGCAACATTTTCTTTTGTTTATAATACTTTGAAGCTCATGGAATTATTTGGGAAAACGCATTTAGTTATGCATTTTGATGAGTTCTGCACCAATTGGTTCTGCACCAATTCAATATTGCTTTTATTCTGGACTGGTAATCTGGAACAGATTCTGTTTCTGAAAAGACATTGATCAAAACTTCTCCACTGACTTTATTGATCAACTGTTAGCTTACTATTCATGGAAAAAAGTAGTAAAGTATATTATAATTTACTGGTGTACAAAAATTGCCAAAAATATATATATTTTGTGGGAGAACTGAAGCACTGCATACTAAGCAGATATGACAAAACTGCATTAAAGCAGGTGAGAGGAGTTCATCTCTAATGGACATAATTCTCTCATTCTAGGTACAGTACACTGCCCCACTCTGCATCTGCCCATCCTTTAACCCAAGGGACTGACTCACTGAATTACAAGTTTGGTTATATTAGTTATATTACACAGCATTGCCCTTTGTGAATTTCTTCTGCAGTGTAAATTTGTATTCACGCCATATGCATATGTTAGGAGTGACAGCTATTTAGCATTAGCTTTGAATGTCTTTTAAAAAGCCTCTCTTCAAAGCACTGCAGGCAAGGTAACAGTGACTAGAAAACATACCAGATGGTGTTCAAATGGGATGTTCTCACCAGGGGGTAATGCAAATGTGCATCAGTCATTAATATCTGGGACAAGTAATTTGGTAATGATAGAATACAAGTATGACTATCTCATTAAGCTATTGTTCTACCCGGGATCAGTTATAGCCTGAGAACTAAACATAAAAATACAAGTGAAAAACTAAAAGTTATTTATTTTACAGCATATTCTAAGCACATTTTTATCGCCAACACTGCACAAATTGGCATGTTGCCACAAATGTGCCAAACCCAAAACGAAGCACCAGCAACAAAACATCATTTGTGTGGACTCAACATAGACTGGTTTCAGTTTTTCGTGTTATACAGTCCACAGAAGACAGGCGTGTTATGCCCACTGAGTTGGTATCAAGTGAACAGCTTGGTCTCCACTCAGTAAAACAGATCAATGTTTGTGAACCTCAAGGATTATCACAAGAGGTCAGTCATAAAGTTATGAACTCAGAGAGTGGTATTATAACATCTCATCAAACTGAATGGAGGGGCTGTGCAAAAGAGGGGACCACACAAAACAAGCTTATTGGAAACAATAAAAATGAATTAAACAAAAATAATAATTGAAAGCTGTGTCATCCGTGTTTCTGACAAAAGCGCCATACACAATTAACCATGCACTCTCCACATGACTGAGATTCCTGTGTCAAAGATTTTTCAAGTAGAGTCAATAGCTGGCATGGCTTTGGTGTCGCAAAGTCAAAATGAATTCATGAAAGTGGAGATTAACAGAATAGTAGACATTTAAGAATCCAGGTTTAATTTTTTTCTCATATTCATGTCCTTGATTTTAAAATGTAATTGTCCCCTTCCAGACCACTTCATCGTAAATATGTGCAAATCCAGTATACAGAAGATTCTATGACATGCCCCTTGAAAATCTCATAATGCCATGTGGTTAACTGATTCTCCATCCACCTGGACCCAAAGGTGTGAAATAACCCACAACAATGATGAAAAGGTGGAGATGCTCATCCATCCACACCACACTTTACAACACCTATATAGAGTTCAGCTTTATACATCCACCGCCTCTACCATGGGATCCTGATCCTGATAACTAATCAATATAATAGTTGTCATGCTGTACTTCAACATTTCCCCATTCATCACCCTTCGTATTGGCTCCATTACTCTTGGAATTTATATAGGCCACAGTATGCCATGAATGTAAAACTATTCTCTGTACTCAAACCTTAAAAGTCTACCCACCATTAGAACTTACAGTCCTGTCACTATGAAGAATGGAGAGTGTTAAGTATATTTATGGCATCAAAGAGTCATCAGGGTGATCTTTACCCAAGGATTTGCACTAGTCTTTCTGTAGCAAAATGCATAGAGACAAGAACCACTAATGTCACTGTAGAATCGACTGAATGTTTTTACATTTCACTTGATTTGAGATCTATAACATACCCATCTCTATGAGTAACTAACACCATAAACCAGATAAGATTCTCATTTGTGTAGAAGACAATATCAGTTTATTAATAATTTTAAAATGTAATGCTTTTTACTTGTAATGTGTTCTGTGGGATCTGAGCATTAACAACTACAATATGAATGTACGTTTCATTAGAAGTGAATGTGCCTAGATACTGAGATAAACAGGGAAACCCTTTGTTTAGTTTCTCCTTGTAGGTTGCGCTCTGGTAATCACAGGAATGTTTACATAGACCATTTGGTGTGGTGGTTACTGTCTTGGCTTTGCTGGGTAAACACGCCCCTCACATGCATATAACAACTGGTTAACCCCCATTACAGTTGAGAGAGAGACTAGGAGAGAAGGGAAGAGTTTGAGCCTGTAACATCATGTGCTAATAGACTATCAATATGCTGCAATAAACATTGAATACTCTCTCCCTTGACAACCAAGTACGCTAGTTATTATTACCACCACTATACGACATGGCTGATTTCTAACACTTCCACAACAGCAATAATACATTTTTACCCATATTTATTTTGAGATTCCTCCTCTGTAAATGTAATTTCTTGGATGACACACCAGTGGAAAAAGATTTACATTTCACTGGCAACTGTTTATATATTACCTATCCTCTCCTCCATTACCTTTGACCTTTAGGGACGGACATCGGAAAAGTTAGTAAAGCATATTGAGAATATCCCAATGTATTTTCTTTGTTCATTCTAAGGTATAATTGTCAAAACATGTAGATTTAATCTTGTGTAAGACTAATAACCGTTCCCCTACATCGCTGTTTGCCTGCAAAGTGCCCAGAGATATTGCACATTTCTGCTAATAAAGCTATGAGGGGTAGATTCATCTCATAGAGTTGATTTTCTGATTTTCATATTCTGATGGCAATATATATCCGGAAAATATAAAGTTTTGCTAATTCTGGGTTAGAAAGTAAGTATGGATCAGTTGTTACTAGCCATTTTAAGTGCAACATATTACTTCCTACTACTTCCTGCTTGGTTAATTCCTTTAAATAATGTTGTTAAATCATAAAAGACATTGAGTATTAAAATTTTGCTTGTAGGAGGCAAGACACAGGTGCAGAGGGATATGACAACTTGAAATTAAAACCAAGAACAAAACAGAAGGTGCATGAAAACAGTGACAAAATTATACAGGTGTGGAATCCAAATAATGACTGACAAAAAACCGTAGGGAAAAAGGAATATAAACAGGGACAGTGATAAGGAACACCGGTGATGGCAATACAAAAAAACAGGTGTTCTTGCTCCAAATTAGAGAGATGGAGTTGGATCTCACTGGACGTGACATTTACTTCCCTTTTCCTTTCTCTCTTTGTCCCTGTCCTCTTTGTCTTTGTCTCTGTTTCTTAAAACGATTGTCTGGAGAATTGCTTCGGATTATTCTTATGCTCTGAATTCCTCTATGCATTTTTTATTAAAAAGAATTCTGAATTAGAACTGTCAATGGGGACTTAATGCATATTCGTTATGCTACTTTTGATCTGTAATGTCTTTCCCAAGTCCCATTGTAAAAAAAAAAGTGGTAACGGCTATCAATTTAAGAATTCTGAAAGCCATTTGGGAACAGAGGAAACTTGTGGAGTTGTGAAATTAAATGTCAACTTTTATTCAGAGAAAATTGGTTGGGATTATCAGAATCATTCTGAGAAATTAGTTGTTTTTCCACTGAAACAGACTCATTCAAGTGTGATGGAACTTTCTGAAAGAAGAAAAGAATGATAATGCCGCAACATGACAAAAGATCAAATAACCAGGCCTACAGTGAGTGTCCAAAACATTTCTGTTACGCATGCAGGTACCCTGTATGTGCATTTGTGTTTTTCCCCTCATTCTGCCCTAATCAGGTGTCCTTTATGTTCCTGATGTGGTGGACCAATGGCAGTCGTCAGAGCATCATCTGACTGCTGAGGTGGACCAATGACTGGACACTCCTGATTGCACCACTTGTTCCTTTTGTCTATTATACAATCACATCACATATCCCCTAGTTTAAAAACAGTAAGCTGTTGCCCCAGATTGTCTATAACTTTATCACACATGAGATTATATAGACACAAACTCTACATAAATATATTTTGACAGACAGACACTCCTTTGTTCACCCATACACCACATAGTTTTAGTGCATACATTTCACTTTGTCCTGTTTCATGTGTGAATGTATTGCTGTGGTGTTTTGTTTGCTGTTGTCTAGTCAATTGTTTGCTGTTAAGTCCCCGTTTAACCTGTGTGTTTTGTTTGTACCTGGGAACGTTTTTTTGTTTAGTGAGTCACCCTTGAGCAAGATGTATATGGGTTTAAAATCCATCTCACACACTGCACAATTCACTCAGTGGATTGTAAACTCATCCCATCTAGAATAGGCTGAGTGCAAAAGCTGGACCCTATGCACTCAGCTCAATCACGTTTCTCAATTAATGTGATCCCACAGCTCACAATACTTTTCTAAGTATGCTCAGTTGAAGATGTGAAAGTATGTGAAAAATCAGGGTTAAGGCAGCACCCGAACAGTGGTAGGAGGGTGGAATTGGGTTAGGGGGTTGTTGTTGGAGCATCTTTCAAATGGATTGGGAGGATGCCATTTTGTTTCACAATTTTTTGGTCTGTAGTTTCTTTGTTTCTTTTTGCCAGACAGCGTAAGTGGAGCCGGCCAAGAAGGGTGAATGTCTCTGACTGAGCGAGTGGGTGAGGAAGTGTCTGATGGACAACCCATTGTTAAATAGCATAGTGGTTAGAGACGCAGACTGGCGTTGGATCCCTGCCATAGACAGAGCAAATTAAGCATTGGCATTTGTTCAGGATAGACTGAAACTTGACTATAGATAGCTGACTACCAGCTTCAGTAGTGACGTTATAGTAAGTCTAAAGTAAAACTGTTTATAATTATATTGTGATAGATGAACTGCACCAACAACAAACACATTCTTCTCAGTTTTGATTTACATAGTGTAGTGGAACCAGCCATGAGTCATTGTTTCATTGCCTTATAGCTATTAGCTAGCCATCTACAGTAATCTCTTTCTAATTTAATGCGTTGAATGGAGTGTAGCGACCCTGTTATACCTGTTGTTGGTTTGGATATTACCTAATACAGGGAACTAGTTTCAAGATTGGTGGAGTTTCAACTAATTGGTTTAACAATGCAGAAGTAAACAGACAGCATATAATACACACGTATCACGTGCAACAACACCCGCCCACTTTCTTATTATTTTTGTGTTTGCTGTAAAATTGCTTTTACTGATATTTTTACGGAAATAAGGAAAAACAGTTGTTGTTTTATGGAGTGCTGCCTCTTTCTGCCCTTCTGTGTGTTTAATACAAAGGAACGAGGACTCAAAAAGTTGCGTATCAAAGGTTGGTATCTGAGATTAGATTAGGTAATAATTCACAATGGGTAATGTAAGTTTCAAGCTATGTAGAAGTCTTAGAACAAAAATACTTGTAAATTAAGAGAAAATTCAGTATAATAAGTTAGGAAGCAGCAGCACATTTACTAAAAATAAAATGTCTCCCAATGGATTCAAATTCACAACCTTTGTTTTAACACCCAGCAAGTTAACCACAAATTCACTGTGGCAAACACCACCAATCTATTTAAATATAATAGCACTCGCACCACATTTTCATAAACCTTCCTCAGGCATCCCCTGACATTTTACATGTAAGTTTTAAACCTACTGGCATGCCTGGTGTTATTACTAAAATGCTTGATGAATTGTTGACTTGAATTTAAACAGTTCAAACAGTTGGGTTAAAACTGCGTAGCAAAACACTGGCGCTTACTGCTCATGGTGGATGGTTTTCAAGTCATAAATATATATTTCTCCCACCGGGATTGACATCTTATAAACACATCGACCTGAAGTGATCTCACTCTCTCTATCTCTCTCAAGGACCCTGCAATATGCTGAAATACGATTCTGGCTGATTTGAATGTGAAGTGCAAATGCATATGGAAATAGGGCTCCAGATGTGGATACTAGAAGAGTCTAGTTGCAGGTGATGATATTGCAGTCTAGGTAGATACAGTAGAGCCAGCTTGGCTGAGAAGTCAATGACATGGCTGCCTGTATGAATCAGGCTCTCAGCTGTCAGATTGTGTGTCTGTGTGTGTGTGTCAGATCGTCAATCTCAGCTATTAGAGTTGAGCTCTGAGGCAGCGACAGGCTGTCTAACAGGCAGACTATAGTAACGTTAGGATAGCATGGGGATATTGGAAAGAGAAAGAGGTGTGAAGACAGAGGAGACAATGGAATGAGGTTGACTGAAGTGTGCGTGTGTGTGTGTGTGTACGTGAATGTGTGTGTGTAGGAGAGTTGCGTGTGCATGTGTATGTTCATTTGTGGTTGGCGGAAGGAACAATGGCTCTTGTAAGAGTCGACAGCTAAAGAAGCTTCTCTCATAAACTACAATGCAAGACACATCTCCAATCTCATTGACGCCCACTGTTGGAAGTAGCATGAAAAATATTGAATTTTTAACGTGCAAAAGCCCAGTTTCTTGCATAAATCTCTCATTAATTGACACAAAAATCCAAGATTCCATCGGGTGCCTAACAAATGGTGGAGGTTACCCAAAATAACACAACAAAATAAAACACACTCCACTGTTGCTTGAAGTGTCAGTCACTTCCCGCTCGCCTATAGGCCACATTACATTAGTCCTATCAGCGAGGTAATTCACAGGAAAATACGGAGGCTAAATAGCAGAGCGTGAGTAGCCTTCCAATGTAATTACATTACAGACATATCTAACGCAGCCTTGGGCTCTGTTGATGAAAAACCTTCAATAAGACAGGTGCCTGTATGCCAATGTGCTCTCCAGTCTCATTTCCCAGGTATTGATTGATTCTTCACCGACCTTGAAGGTCACCGGAACGTTTTGTGTATTTGCCCCTTTTAGCATAGAGGTGCGTTCGCTCTCGATCGATCGCAATATAATCAGAAAAATATTTCCGTGTTTGTTGTCTCCGGGGATTATTCAAACAGGCAGGCGCTAGGAATTACTAGTTTATAAGAGTTTCAAATTAAATTGAAGATAATTCCTGTATGCTTATTCTATCCTAGACGTTCTCATTTCAAAAGGGCATGGTAACTGCTTTTAATCATCCAGGATATTAACTTACTTCCGAGACAAATCTAATTTGCAAAACAGATTGAACTCCCAGACTTTTGTGAGATATTAGAGATGCCTTATTGAGACAAAGCTGGTGTGACATCATCAGGTAATCTTTTACTTTGAAGCAGAGGCATTGTTCCACTCTAAGTACTTCAATAAATGGTTAGACTAGATTTCAGACGTTATGTAATCTTCATTCCCCCATATGCTAGTTCTCTGACCCATTTATCTGTGGCTCTGTATTCTCTTTAACAAACTTTAAAATGGTATTTGTCAACCTTAAACTCAGAAAAAACCCAGCGAAGGGTCAATATCAGGATATCTGGGGAAAAAGAAGTTGGGCTGAAGATGCTGTTTGGGTGAAAACCGGTTTCTGCCAGCACCCCTAAGGGTAGCCAGTGACCTCAATTGACCTTTTGTTTTGCTAAACATTTCATTCCTTCCTCAACCAACCTCATCCCAAAAATTATTAAATCAAAAAATTGCAACTGCAGGAGGACCTGGATATCTGGATAAGTCTCAGCAAAGGATTCCATCATGCATGGGAGACACACTGATTCACAGCCATGATAGATTGCATGTATCTTCCGACTGCTGGCGTGAACTGAATTCAATTCACATTGTCATCAAACACTGGGATTCAGTGAGTTGTGACCGGTAGATATAGTGCCAAATGTCTCCGTCTACATGCCTCACAGTGGGGGACAGATGACTGGCAGATGCTGGAGAGAAGGGGTAAACCATATGGAACTTTATGAGTAAACAATATGGAACCAAGATGGCAAGCAGGAAAGAAATTGGTGAGTCTGGGGGGGGTGAAATGCTGTGGTAGATGGATTACTGAGAAAATATATGTATACATTTGAACACAATACTTGCTTACAGTATTTTGTGTCGAGATTTTAGACATTTGTTCATCTGTAAGATTTCATCATAAATGTGAATATAGGAAAAAACGCAAATATCTTTTGGGTCTGGTAAAAAAGTTCTATTTTTAATGAGAGATTTTTCACTGGGCAGTCTCTTTAACATTTTACAGCATGTTCCAGTGATACCTCTTACACAGATAAAACCATCCGTAGGAATGAAACAGTGCAACTGAAAGTCGGGTTTTATAGACTTGGGCAAACATTTAGCTCTTGAAACTGAGGGAGATCCATAGTGACCAACCATCTGTAATATTTGCAGCAGGAAAAGGGCACCAGATTGATGTGAAGGAATGAAGTGACGATGTGCATAATGATTAGATATGTACACGTCTTACTAATCCACGCCGGTCACCTGAAGTTAGCAATGTCAAAGGGTCAATACATTACATTTTAATATAGGACAGGTTGTAAGTTTAAATGTAATTATTTTCTGTCACATTGAGGATGAGCTCAAATGAACAGAAGTGAGTTGCTCTGCTACATTACCAATGAGTAGTTGGCGTCCATCCCTGCCCTCTCCTCCCAAGTTAAGGATCCATTTTGCACACAAACACACAAATTGACATATCTATTTAGTTCACCGTTTTTTATCTTTAACCAATATGAGCAACAAGTAGCCTGCATTTCTGTAGTGTAATGAAAGATGTGTTTTGGATTGTTTTGAATGTGCCGTTTTGTCTGGCGTCTCAACTAATGGGACATCCTAATGTCAGACCAATGAGCCTATTCACTTCCTGAAAGGCACGGTCACATACAGTGGTGACTAAAGTAGGCCAATCTGCTCAGACAAACCAGGTGTGGAGAAGCACAATTCAACCAAGTAGAAGTCTAACTTCCGTTGAATTAACTGCACTGATGTTTGGTCTTGTAATGTGTGTCCCATAAAGGGATGAAATCTCCAATAGGTTTCAATGCTGTACATGTTATGTACAATATGTACCATATGTTACAGGTACATTTACTGGATGAATAATCCTGCAAGACCAAGGGTCTAGCTTTGGATGGTGCTAATTGAAAATATGTAAATGTTTGAATGCCGGTTTCTTTGTTTTCATTGTTTTAGCCAAGGTGAGGTGATCCTACCATAGATGGAATGGGGAGTTTGGAATTGGCCTCTCACGGTGGGATATATAGGGTAGCTTCACTTGGTTCTTGGAGTCTATCTTTAACAGAAGCTCCTATTGCAATAGTGTCTGAAATACTTATGGCATAACTAGTAGACAGTTAGGCTAGTTGGGAGGACGTTGAATCGTGTTGGAATGTAACTATGTTTCATATTGTAACTTTATTACTTGATTTGAATAAATTGTATTACTTTGGAATATCAATTACTACGGCATTCCTTGTTCATCTCCACACACAAGCTTGTAGGGCTACTGGTAATTACTAAACACATAAGTAAGTCAAAGTGACCAGACTTGAGGTCCCTGAGTCCTGAAATTCTCAAAGCAGTCTGGTTAGGCCCAGGAACGCATTACAATTGTCTAGTCAAAGCTGATTTGTGGGCATATAAACATTCTGCATGGCCCAGGAACACACACCATTTTACTGTATGGTTTGTGTTAAATTACGTAAACTTTATAAGCACTTATGATAATTCATATAGGCACATTCACATACGTACATCGAACTGACCAGACTGATTATCACTGAGTTCCAGGTTGCTACCCTGTCCCTTGTCTTCCGGACTGATGAGGAGCATTAAGGACAAGGTAGGCCGTGTAACACGATCTTTTAAATGTTTGGTTTGTGATGAAAGATGAGTTACCTTCTCTATGAACTTTCAGCATATCATGAGCATGTATGTTAACAAACAATATGGATTCAGATTATTAGATATTAAATTATCACGTAGGTCATAGATTCTCTCCACAAATTTTCTTACCTGTCCACTCAGTAGCATTCAAAGGGGTAGCATTCTCAGTAGCATTCTCTAATACTACATCTCGGCCTTACACACTAACCTGATTAAAAAGAAACTTTAGATTGAAGGAATATTACAAAAAGTTTTTTAAGGTTATCTTACTTAAAAGCAGATAATGTAAAATGCAGTGTAAAATCATGATTTAAAACTAATTCAGCTCAGCTTTGGTGTACTTTATCCACTATCTGGGGATATACAGTGGGGAGAACAAGTATTTGATACACTACTGATTTTGCAGGTCTTCCTACTTACAAAGCATGTAGACGTCTGTAATTTTTATCACACTTCAACCTTAAGAGACAGAATCTAAAACAAAAATCTTGAAAATCACATTGTATGATTTTTTTATAATTAATTTGCATTTTATTGCATGACATAATTATTTGATCACCTACCAACCAGTAAGAATTCCAGCTCTCACAGACCTATTAGTTTTTCTTTAAGAAGCCCTCCTGTTCTCCACTCATTATCTGTAATAACTGCAACTGTTAGAACTCATTACCTGTATAAAAGACACCTGTCCACACACTCAATCAAACAGACTCCAACCTCTCCACAATGGCCAAGACCAAAAAGTTGTGTAAGGACATCAGGGATACAGTTGTAGACCTGCACATGACTGGGATGGGCTACAGGACAATAGGCAAGCAGCTTGGTGAGAAGTCAACAACTGTTGGCGCAATTATTAGAAAATGGAAGAAGTTCAAGATGACGGTCAATCTCCTTCGGTCTGTGGATCCATGCAAGATCTCACCTCCTCCGGGCATCAATGACCATGAGAAAGCCATTTAGACAGCTGGACCATAATGGACAAAGCAACCGTTTAAGTATGAATACTAGTGGTGTCAGATCTGATAGATGTACTCATGATTGAAAAACCAGGAAGTGCACTTGAAATACATTTTGTGTACTGGTTAAGCGTATGCCTCAATTGTGCCATGTCCTTGCAGGGCAGGAGATCTAACAACCTCTCTCCCTCATTTGGAGTGTGGACACCTGTTTCTTATTATTAACCTCACTAACCCTTTCACAGTTCCTCCTTCCCTTGTATTTCTTGTCGGTAATTATTTGAATCTTGTTCCACTAAAACATTTTCTGTTATCCAATGTAGTTTTCACTTTTTGTTACTTTGTTCTTTCATTATAAGTTGTTAGTTCTCCCTGTGCCTATTATCTGCAACATTACAGAATAATCAAACACAACAATGGACACAATACTCTGGAGAGAGCGCAAGTGACTGGTGGATAGTTCCCCACATGGCGGGGGGGCATGGCGTCAGATTGGGGCTACGGGGTTACGTTCAACAACCTGGTTTCTCAGTGGTGAGAGGTGCCTGCAGTTTTAGGATGCAACAGCTTTCCAGCTCTGGTTTGGGGACACACCAGAGGTTAGTTTGGGAGCATGCAGAAGACCATACAACCCAGCAGTTGTATGCAGGTTGTGTCCTGCCCCACTGCATGTTTGTTGGTCCTGTGGCTGTAACATGGAGCATGGACGTTTTGCTGTTATTACCCTCACCTGGGTTCCTCATCACTGTTGTGATGGAAATTTCATCGATAGACACTCAAAGGAGTAAGACAGAGACAAAATTCTCTTAGCACAATTAGCAGTTTATTTGCAAATAGAGAGACGCGTCAAATGCTTACCGAATAATCATTCGAGGAGTCTCTAAAGAAAATGACATATAGAACTCATATTTATTATAGTTAAAAGGGGTGTGGCAAGATGCCACCCATCAATCTTAGGTCACACAGGTGGGAGGGTTATCCCCCCATCTTATCCTTCCTGCCATAATGTTCACTGTTGTGTT
>JACXGJ010009221.1:0-12309 GCA_016801105.1 Esox niger
GGGGGGGTTGAGGTTAGCCAGGGAGGGATCCAGGACGGGGCTCTATTTGAAGTACATTAAAGTAAACAACTTGTTAAAAATAGAAGCTGTGGCTTCTCGGAGACAGATGTCCTAGTCAACTTGAAAAGGCTTTGAAAGGGGCAAGCTGTCAAAGGTGGACACCTTTTTCTCTCAGTTAATTTAAAATGCTGTCTTCATCACTAAACCATGATCTAGGCTGCTGGTCTGTGGTTAGCATTGTAGCTATAATCACTGTGACTGGAGGTATAGGCATGATCATACTCCCTGGTGTGTTACAATAACATATCACATCTTAACGTCTGCAGCAAGTTAATACAATATGTAGGTTATAATAACCTCACATATTAACATCTGCAGGTTGTTAATGCAATATGTATGTTATAACCAGGTCACATCCATTAACTGTTATTCCAATATTTAGAAGTTGGAAGATGCATCACATATTGAAGGTTTTCGTTTGGCCTACGGTCAACTAACCCTAACCTCTTTATTGTGCTTATCTCGATCATCCTCTCTTTCTTCGCCTTTCCTTTCTTTCACAGGAGTGGCGCAGATGTGTGTGTGTGTGTGTGTGTGTGTGTTTGTGTGTGTGTGTGTGTGTGTGAGAGGAGACAAAGGGGCGACGGACTGAGTAAGGTGTTGTTTCACCCCTTGGCCTTTCATGACAACTCAGAGCACCCTGATACAGTGGCTGAGTATAAAGCGTCCTGCTTGTTGGGACACCAGGATGGATTTCGGGTCTACTGTCATGTGATTATGCCCTTCGGTCTTTCCACAAGTCCTCACTTACGCAGACAGTTTTTCAAAGCAAAACTAGATGTCTGCTCTCCTTTTGTGAGAGTGACTCACTGTGAGTTTCAGTCAGGCCCGCGGGGCTGTAAAGCGTATCGGAGGTTCTAAGCTGCAGGTTGTCAGTGCTCTGACACTCTGCCCGGGTCAGAGGGACTCTGACCTAAATGAATGGACCCCACTGAGGCCAACACCTACTCATCTGATGGTTCAACACATGCCTGTCACCTCTACATTTCTCTCGCCGTCACTCCCTTTCTCCCTACCTCCCACCCCCTCTCCTTCCCTCGTCCGTCCCTCCCTCTCTCCCTACCTCCCTACCTCCCTCCCACCCCTTCTCCTTCCCTCGTCCGTCCCTCCCTCTCTCCCTACCTCCCTCCCGCCCCCTCTCCTTCCCTCGTCCGTCCATCCCTCTCTCCCTACCTCCTTCCTCACACTTTAGAGCAGCAGCTCCCCTTTCCTCCGCGACGCTATCGGGGTCTGCCCAATCGACTCGGCAGCTGCAAGCTGCAGACGTGAAGCTTCTTTCCAACCCAGCAGCAGGGCTGAGCGCGGAATGGAGGAGGAGGAAGTGGTTAAAACCGTTAAAGCTGTGGTTGAGAAGGTGTAGGTCTCTGTGGCGGATGGTGGGAAACAGTCGTTGGGGAGGGGGGCAGTGGGGGACTCATCACCCGGCACAGAACATAGACAATAGACATTGAGAAGGAGAGGGAGAAGTCTAAAGAAATGTTCCACTTGCTATGGCAATATAAAAATGTTTCCAATGATAATAAAGCCCTTTAAAATTACATCTGAATTGAATTGAGGGAGAGGTAGACAAAAGACAAGAGAGAAAAGAGAGAGAGACAAAGATGGATGTAGAATAGAATTCAATAGAAGAGATTTGCAAAATTTGTGAACTGCTGCCATACAATATTAATTTCATAGTATTAAAATATTAATACTATAATTGTACATAGCTAATAATTTATTGTGTGAAATGCCTTTATCATTTTGATAGTTTTTTGTGTAATTTCCTATTTTGTGAAATGTTGATTTCAGTTATATTTTACAAATCTTGCTTTGGCAATGTAAACAAATATTTACCGTGCCAATAAGAAGCCTGCACATTGAAATATTTAATTGAATTCAAATTCAATTGATAGAGATAATTTAAGGGTGTTTTCAGATGAAATGAACCGTTTCTAATTTACCGCACTTCATCACATAAACCCCCCATTTAAACAGAACAAACACATTTCACGTTATCCCCATTATGTACGATAAAGTATTTTGGTGCAGAATTTGGTTACACTTGCTTTGCATTCAATGCCCGGCTTAAGTCTGTGGCCCATAGACATCAACACACCGTCTGTGAGGCTCGGGCAGGCCTGTAGTACCGTGATCACTTCCTGGTTGTCTTTTAGCCTTCAGTCTACACCTAGCAGGTGTCGGGCATGCTCAAATGGATTCAGATCAGGTTGTTGACATGGTCAGTCAAGAACCTTCAAATTTTGGCCCTGACATAGTCCTTTGCTGTTGGTTGAGGTCATAATCCTGTGGCACAATGAAGCTCCGTCCTACGAAATGAGATGCTTTTGGTTGCATCAGAGGGGACAAGAGGGTTCTGTACCCATCAGAATGAATCCTGCTGCTACCGTCAGCAGTTCGATCATCTCTGAAGAACAGCGAGTCAGACCCTGATCAGCCATACGTGCCCGAACCCCCTGCACGTTATCATTTTCTAAATGGCTCATTTGATAACAAAATACCACAAAATTAAAGTTGACGGTTGGCAGTGACACTGTAGTAATTGTATCATTTTAAAAACAAAGGGCTGGAATGAGAGGCAAGAGACGAGATACACATGAAGAGATACGTATACAATAAACAGAGAGAGGCCGATAGAGAGAGAGCATTATGAAGAAATAGATAAAGAGAAGGAAAAAGAGAGAATGTACATACTGTAGTTACTATAGATAGAGTGAGAACAAAAAACAAAAAGAAAGAGGAGGAGGACATAGAAAGAGAAACAGAGAGAAAGAGGGAGGGGAACAGAGAAAGAGAAAGAGAGAGAGGGAGGGAGAATGGAAAAAGCAGTGTGACAGGCTGTTGTTTCACCTCTTTTCTCTTTGTGTCAGCTGTTGTAAAAAAGCAGTTTGATGTGCCCTGACACACTTCTGTGTACAAAGGTTTACTGGAAGAACGAGTCATGTTGTTGAGAGAAGATGGAGGACAGTCCTCTCATGCTAACCTCCTGTCAGACCAGAACCACTGCCAGAAACATTAAAATCTCTGCATCGAGTCATCAGCAAATCCACTCTGAGTAAAAACCATTATAACCAAACCCAATGGACAAAACTCTACAACCAGCTATTGGTTGATATGACATCCTTACAACTTTTCAACTAGATACATGTTGAGAAGATATCATTTCAACTATTCTACTGGAAACCTGTTGAAATGATATCATTATAACTACTCAAATTGAAACTGGTGCAGGGAGGTGGTTGCAAGTCAACCAGAAGATGGTTGAGATGATGTGATTGTTCACTAAGGACAGGCGACTGTTGTCACCATTATTTCTTAAAAGGAAACATTATGTTGTTCTCCCATGTGCATTCAGGTTATTGAATCCCTCGGTTTTTGTACTTGAGGGATAAAAAAAATTAAGGAATCTTAATGAGCCTGGTGAGTAATGATAAATATGCCTGAAATAAACCCTGAGCGAATTCCCGGACCACGCTAAATGTGAAGAACAGCCCGGTCACATAATGACGAGGATGGAGACAGAAAGAGGCCTTTTGCTCAGCGGTCTAACAAGGGCTTAAGAAACCGCCGTGAATGGACATGAGCTTCACCGAGGGCTGTCAGAAGGGCTCGTAATCCCAGACTATAACTATCCCTGATCCTTCCACCCTGCTCACCTCCTCCCTCCTCAACTCCTCTCTCCTCACCTCCTCTCTCCTCACCTCCTCTCTCCGTGCCTCCCTCCATCTTCGTTCCCTGCTTTTGTCTCCTCCGTATGGCAATGTCACTGAATGTTACTACTCTTAGTTGCTCTGGATAAGTGTATCTGATGGTAGAGGGATGATAACTGAATCAGCCGAATTATCCATATCCATTTGTCTCCACTCTTTTGCTTAATTTTGCATCTCATTACTTTGCTGACAGGTCGTAGTGTGACTGAGCTGGCTTTAGTGTGAATGCTTAGCTTGTATCGCGTTGGCTAGTGTTGTTCACCTAGCAACAGGGGCTACACTGACCTTGTATTGAGCTGCTTGCTAGCTGAAACATTTTATTTTAATAAACAAATTCTGTGTTCATTTCAGTGATTTATTGATTTTGATTTTTGAAAAAGGATGATGACTTCTGCTATTGTCGTCAATTTCCAATTTCTGAGCAATGATTGGATTACAGTGTAGTTATTGTATATAGTTGGATAACATGTTCTAATACTCCAGACAAAATACTATTTTTGGAGGAACATCTGTGTAACTATCAGGTCAGTCAAGTAGGTATCATCACAAAAAGAACATAAGAGAAAAGATAAAGAAAGAAGATTACTTTTTATCACTCAGTAGTTGGCTATACACACTGCCAGTCTTTTGAAGATGCAGTGTGTCATAAATAACACACTTCCTTTTTTTTAAAACCTACTGTACCATTTTGTGCTGGATGTGTAATATGTTGCTTGAATGCTAATTATATTTTGTAGAATCACTTTCATACCTAAGTCAGCGCTGAAACCAAATGGTTTTGATAACATAAGGTAAATATTAGCAAATATAAGTAATCATATAAAATATTTTAATCATTAAGCTAATTGCTTTACCTGACCATTCATTTCAAATAACATAAGAATATATGAACTAATTCACGTTTTTTCCTCAAAAAACATGTATTCTCTGTCTATGTTTCAACAGTGTCTTTTCATAATAAATGCAGCTTTGTGTGCCCATATGAGGGATGATTTTATTCAGCTGTGTGCCTTGCAGGATGTTTTTCTGTCCCTGGCAGGGCCAGTGTCACTGGGAGGCAGTGAAGCTTGCCTGACGTGTGTATACGAGCGCTGTGCACTCCTCACCTCTGGGTGTATCGTGGATCCATGGCGTTTGGCCTACATGCTCATTCGAGCATAAGGCGATGTAGCTTCAACCCAGCAACTCTGCAAATTTTAGACTGGGTCATTTATCTAAACAGAATTATGTTGCAAAACCGGGCAGTGTTTTAGTCTTGTGTTCTTCATTTTGGTTCTCATGAAGTCCTTTGCAATTATTTGACTAGTAAGTGTTAGCACCTGAAACAAGAGGTAACTTGTGTTTTTTTCTTTAAAAGAAAATTGGATATATGCAAATATCCAAATAAATGTAGCTTTTTACTTTTACATTAAGACAGAATATGCAAGTACTTATTTTTTATGACAGCAGGGAGACCACAACATTCTGAAGTAAATATTTACTTGAAAAATTATTATACTGTTTTAAAGGGTTAGTATAACTCTTAATGAGAAGATTTAAAGCGAGACAGACCTGTATGTCATTAGATGTGTGTGTGTGTGTGTATATATATATATATATATATATATATATATATATATATATATATATATATATATATATATATAAAATACATGTATACATTTTGTAGTTTGAGTCTAAAACCAAAATGGTGGTATTGCTTCGTATTCATGCTTCTAATTGCCCTGATGGAGGTTGACTGACCAAAAGCTCTAAAACAATTGATTACATTTGCATTTAAATATATTTCCATCTGACTGGAAAAAGACTTATCTCTCCAATTTTGGCTTTTGCCTCCAGCACATTCACCAATTAACTCTGAGTGTGCAGTTGAGTCTGCCTATATTGCTATTAATTGTAGACAACGAGATATCTGTGCCTGAGCAACAAGGAAAACAGAATAGCTGCAAATGTTCCAACATTTGTTTTGCATTCCCACCTACTTATCAGAAGATGTGAATAATCTTTTCAGTAATTTGTCATTTTCTGTGATTAGACAAATGTCTAAACATTCACAGCATGGGGTGTTGTGGGTAGAGTGGGTAGAGTGATGGCAAATATATGTATGTTTGTTGATGTATTTGTTTAATCAATTATAATTTAAGTGTATAACATACCAAAATATGGAGAAGATAAAAGTTTCTGAATACTATGAAGGCTCTATAAACAGAACCATACCTTTAGGTTTGGTTTCTGAGAAAGTATATTTGAAAGTTGACCACAAAACATACCCAGAAGAAATATCCCCACAAATGTTTAGGGGCTTTACAGAGATAAGTACTGATAACCAATGTTATCCAACATTGTAAAAGCCATTGAAACAATATTAGTAGATTTAGCTGAATCCGTCAAAATCTAATTGGAGATGCTGTGGCAAAAAAGTGCTAAACCAGAAAGACTACTGCCAAACCAGATGGACATCACTACTCCTCAGATATCCACACACTTCATCTCAAAGTTAAATTAAACATCTTATGTTAACATTAACGCATATATTTGTAAAAAAAAGTGCTAAAGTTAACCGTCTGTCTTTTCAATAAGTTGAAAGAAGCTGCCAAACATTTGAAAGAAAAGCACAGCTGAAAATTTGGCTTGTTCTGCTCAGCTCATCAGCTTCAGCAAAAATGTGTTTTTCTGGGCAAAGAAAAATCAGGACTTACCTCAGAGATACAATGGAACATACAAGACTAAAACAGTCTTATTATTTTCCTTCACACTAAACAAACTGAAATGGATGGTCTGGACCTACAGTACACCATATTTGGTTGATTAAGCTTTAAGGCGGAATACCTTGGACACTTCAGTAATGGGGGAACAGCAAAAACGTGAAGGAAAGGGTTAGGGTGAATGATAAGACATCTTTTGGAAATGGACTGTGATTCTCTCACTGGGACCATAGCAGTCTGTTCAGTCTCTTATCTAGACTGAATACACACACTGTTATAAACAGCATCTTTTGCCTGAGAAGAGAGATGGACAGTCATCGATGACTCAGTACAGCTGTGGAGACGAGAAGCTTTACAGTTGAGGACATTGTCTCTAGCTGGGTTGTACGTGTGACACAGAACTACAGAACTGGTATAGACATCCAATATAGTGCTGGTTTCAAGAACAAATATTATGTTGATTTGTTTTTGTTTTATAACGCAATATTGTAGTCATAGTTTATTCCCTGTGCAACCAGATATATATATTTTTTTAAATAGATCAGGTTAGTAGATCAGTTCCAATCAGTGTGTAGAAATGATTACCAAACATTACCACCATATTTACTGAATAATAAATTGATTTTCTGTTTGCATTAATGCTTGAATGTTATAACTTACAGATGCCTCCAGAGCTTAGTTCAACAGTCACTCCCCATCCAATTAACAGATTTTTACTTCAACAGTTTTGAACTAACACTTCATGCTCTTAAAACATGGTTACAGCTTGAACATCTATTTAATAGATGGAAAGTATTCACACTACCAGCTCTCTTGATTTGGAGATTAGTTAAATATTTTCAGCTCCATTCCTCAGCTTTTTACAGAAGCAGGGAGGACACTCTTTTGTTGTTTCAACTGCTAATTGCTCGTATAAGTAGGAGCATGATCGTCTAATTAGCATCCTTCTCTAAGGCCTAGAGGCTTGCTGAAGGACTATGTTTTAGCTCATGTGGAAAACCCAGTTTCGTCCCACCTATTCTCAGTACTGGAGTACTGTCAGAGCCTGTGTCGACTGTCATCGGTGTCGAACTGCCACAATGATGAGACGTCACAAGAGCATTTCAAGAAGAGCACCTCGACCAAACTGGGCATTTTATCCATTGTTTCGGCAAAGGTGCCTCGTGTGGTCTGGTTGTGTTTCCCCCGACAGTAACGAGCCACTAATTTCATAACTCCTAATGGCGGTCAACTCCTTCATTTGCACGGACTTGCCAGGTTTCAGAGCTGTGGGTCAGGGAATAATTGGCACTGCCAATCGCGTTGATCTGTCGCACATGACCAACTCTGATAATGACTAAAACGGTGATGTTGCAGAAAACCCCTGAACACACAAAGCATTGTGGTTATTTCAGAAGACTGCATGTCTGTGTCACTGCCCCACATGACAATAATACAAATGCTTTTTAATTAATAAATGATCACCAATCACACCTAGATTTAGGTCGAGATCTATTTATATCAACACCACAGCCCATAAGAACACATATTAATGGAAAACACTTTGCAATTTGCTAAGTCCTGCATTCAAGATCCAAATTATAGAATGGTACTGGCTAGGCAGGGATGCCATATGCTGAACATCCAGTGTCCGATATTCCTCAGTTAATCACACACATACTGCCCAGGGTCCTTACAGGGCCTGTTTGCCGCTTGCCTGCATGTTGTCTCATGGGTAAAACCAGGCCCACTCAGCCTTGAACCCCCTTCCTGCTGTCTCTGGTGCAGCTGGATAGCTTCTGAGATCTCAGGGACCTATGACCTTCTGGTGCCAAATGCTACAGGAACAATTAGCTTTTTCTTTTTTACACCGCTTATCGTTGTGCACCTGCAGTCATATCTCGCAACTTCCTGTCTCCTTGGGATGGATATCTCTCTCTCAATTTCTGTCTATCTCTTTCCCCACCATGAGAATGTGAGCTTCCTGATACAGAGTTTCCCCACCATGAGATGATGTCACAGTGATACAGAGTTGAGAAGTGAGGAGTTCTGTTTCCTGGTGAGTGTAGAGAGGCTTGCTTGTAGACATTAATGAATTATTTCTGTGGGCCTGGCATTGTCCTTGGGGTCTTTCTAATGGTTGGTTTGTGTAGTGCTCAAAGGAACCCCTGCTCTCAGTGTTCTGTGTTCCTGGTGTGGTCTGTAGTTCCCAGCATGCACTGGTTACACAGTAGTCCAAAACAGTCTGTAGATTCTGTGTAAATTCTGCATGATGCTGTTTGAGAACGTGAGAAGCTGGAACAATGGATTCTGGACTGACTCACTTCCTGAGCCCCTTTGGTTTTCCTTCCCTCTAATACAAGGACTTCAATCACTGCAAAGTTCAATTCCAGTGTTCCATTCCAGGGTTCCATTCCAGTGTTCCATTCCAGTGTTTATGGCTAAGGTGGTGGTGTGTGTAGTATCCAGAAATGTGGTAAAATGATAATAATTGCATCTTATGACTGAGAGACACTTTTTAGAATATCTTTCATCCTGACCTAGAACAACACAGATTCATGAGTCAAACCAGATTTAGCTTGGAACTAAATTTGATTTATTTTAAACGATAATTATTCCTCTTAGTAACTTAATGGTACCAATGGTTGAATTAGTGATTTGATATGGTATATTCACTACACATTCTATTACTATATTCTATCTATTATCTATGATTCTATAGAAGCATTAGATTTAACATTTGAAGAGATCTTTAATAGCAAGGCATCAACAAGATTTTCTTGGATATAACATTAAAGAGGCCTGACACTAAACTTTACACATGATTTAGCCGTTTCAACCGCAGAAATTGTAAAAGAATCTATTTTTAGACTCGTCTGTCTTTCAGGCTCCACTCTGCTTCCTTTTCGGTGCTCAAACTCCTCTATCCCACCCAGTCTGCTCAACTGCCTGTGTTTTATGTATAATGAAAAAAATCTGCTCGCTGAGTCTCTCTGGTCAGGCTGGTGGTTCATCCGCAGCTGATGGCACCCCACCTTAAAAAACACAGCCCTCTGTCTCACAGATAATCCTTACAGCCATTAGAGAAAGGAGACATGGCAATTTACACGTTTGGAACTAGGCCCACAGCAACACCGTACAGAACATCCAAAAATGCAACAGCGGTTTGCGCCGGGTTAATTCTTCAGTCCGTTTGGCCGTTGAGAAGATGACTGTTGTCTTTTCAACCGTGTGTTTATCCGTACTCATGCACTCTATTCGTGTGCGGTTCCCGGAGCACGCCACTCAGTCACACAAACAGCTGTAGTTAAGAAAGAGGCCGACAAGCCGTAGTTGCATGGACGCTGTCTATGTGCACAAGCCCCAAAGCGCAGCGGGTCACGTGCGATGGGTTCTGTGATACAAGAGGCAATCTGGTGGACGAAACCGCTCGAGGCCCCGGTAATGAGTCAAACAAGTAGCACAGCTCTCATTAGGACTGTCTCTGATCTAATAGTGGTTGTCTGGGGCTAAAGGAGTTATGTATATTCAGCATTAGAAATTCCACGAGTAAAAGAACACCGATGATTAGTTCCCTAGTGCTCTAATGACTGTTAATGGCGGTGACGTTGATCAGTGACCTACTCAAAATTGTGCATTGTATCATAGGCATTTTAGTCACTGCTCTGGATCAGATATTAGTCACTGACCACTGGTAATTTGTGCCTTTTATCCGCAATATTTAGTGCGCTGAAGCTGTCAACGAAAACACGTTAAACAACATTAAGGCCGTGAAACAAATTGGAAGCTGTGGAAGGACTGCGAATGTGACTCGGAAAAAAACCACTCCTACAGCTCCTTCTCCTACTCCGCCTCCCCTTACTCTTAGACTGTGTTGGCTTTCCATGTCGACAAGCAGTCAAGTAATGCCTCAGACTTCGACACTGATTAAACTCTCCTCCACGGCCCAAGGGGGTCACTGAATAAGGAAACTTCCTGTAGTTTAGGGCCTGTGATTAGCCAGACTGCTTCTTTATGCTCTCCAGACCCCCTTCGTTTTGTCATCTGTACGCCTCACTTCCTCCCGTTGGGGGGAGGAGAGAAAGGATCAGGAGAGGTTCCTCCCAGACCTAATCAAACACACAACACACAACCGCAATAAGGGGCTCAGCAAGGCTCCATTGTTAACCCAGTCCCATTGTGGGCTGACGAGAAGCAGCGGAGAGGAACCTCATTGCCATAAGAACCTCGACATGTTTTGAACCAACAATCCCATTCTGTGCTGGGCGTCTCCACTTATTACGATGCCATTGAGACCCCTTGGTTGTAATTACGCACCAGCCCTCATCCGCGCTGATCTGAATGAGGAGCTTCCCCGTTTTGCATGAGAATCATCCCCGCCATGTTGTTAAAGATGTCCTTTGTTTGGATGCGTCAGGCACAGAAGCCGAGCGGGCTGCTGAGCTCAAAATTACGAATGGATGACTAATTGGTTGTCGTGATATTGACATTGACCTTTTTATACCCAAAAAGATGGTCTGATACATTTGCGATGGATTCAATATAGTTTCTGACTGAATATATCAATTTCACATAGACAGGCTTTGGGATATGATCACAGACACACAAACAGCATGTGTGTTTCTTGTGAGGAAAACTTTGCTGGCCCTTGACAAATGGCTTGTCATTAAACTGTGATGAGGCAATATGGTGATATTGAAAGCATTTTTTCGCTTCAGGCTTTCACAACTTTTTTATTGACAATGACAGTGGAGATGGAGGAGAGAGGTTTTACTGGAAGAGGTGTGGGCCAGATTCAAACTGCAGCAGTACCTACACACTGGAGGCAGAAGACTGGGCCACCCAGACCACCGTTAAACGCTTTTTAAAGACAAACATGTTTTTAGCATTGCTTTTAGTTTGTTGACATCTGTTTGTCAGTACTGTGGGTGTTGGGCCTGAATTCAAAATGTTTGCTTTATCAGAGAATCATTAGCATTGAGCTACTTTAGTGAGTCACTAATGGAACATGGAAAGTGCCGTAAGTAGTTCAGCAGGAAATGACGCAAACCCACATCTCTCACTGAGACCCTCTGTAGTAACAACACTGTAGTAACAACACACTGTGGTTTTGCATCTGTATGCCCACATAAATTAGCCGAGGATCACGTGAAATAGAAAGTCTACAGAGGTAATTGTATCAACAAATGATCTGTCAAATAAGCAACTGCTAGACATAGATAAAATCTGTTGATAAGCAACTGCTAGCCACAGGTAGTTTGTTGATAAGCAACTGCAAGCCACAGGTAGTTTGTTGATATGCAACTGCTAGCCACAGGTAGTTTGTTGATACGCAACTGCTAGCCACAGGTAGTTTGTTGATACGCAACTGCTAGCCACAGGTAGTTTGTTGATATGCAACTGCTAGCCACAGGTAGTTTGTTGGTACGCACCTGCTAGCCACAGGTAGTTTGTTGGTACGCAACTGCTAGCCACAGGCAGTTTGTTGCTACGCAACTGCTAGCCACAGGTAGTTTGTTGATATGCAACTGCTAGCCACGGGTACAGACTTTCTTCAACCCTTTTCTCTGCTCTGAAGTGGAAGACGACCTCACATGAACCGGGTCTAGGATGTTCATTGAAGGGGTATGAACTAGTTCATTCACCAGATCATTGCAGTTTGACACGTGTTGGTAAAATGTCAGCTCCCATATCCATAGATCTTAATATAGCAGCCAATACTATGTCTGCAGTCATTAGTGAAAATCAGAGAAAGTATAAGAATAATTTATTTTGATCACAATCAAGCAAAATGTTTATGTAATAATTCCTGTGTATCTGTGTTTTATTCAAATATTTAATGTGGGGTACAATGT